>PVKM010009393.1:0-36986 GCA_004027735.1 Carollia perspicillata
GGGGAGGGAATTTCAGGGAAAAAGGGAGGGGATTATAGGAACAAGTATAAAGGACACATGGACAGAAACTAGGGGGGGGGGTGGAAAGGGGAGGGAGGGGTGGCACTGGGGGGTGGTATGGGATGGGAGTAAAAGACAGAAAACTGTACTGAAAAACAATTAAAAAAAAAAGAAAAGTACATTTTTGAAAATAGAGTGTATAATGACAACTCTGAAAGAGTGGAGGTGGAAAAGTTACCAGTGGCTCTGGGGAAAAGGAATAGCTTTGTGGCATTAATGACAGATTTGAAATACCATTCAGAGGTTATTTCACCCCCTTTACACACATGCACACACATAATTTAAGATACATTTACTTCAGTTATTGACACATGAACATATGTTTTCTTGTGAAATTTGTCTTATTCTCTTTTAACTTATTTGGAAATAATTTTAGATTTACAGAAAAGATACAAAAAATAGCATAGTTCCCACGTACACTTCACTTAACTTCCCTAATATTAACATCTTATGTAACCATAGTATAATCATCAAAACCAGGACCTTGACACTGATTCACTAAATCTAATCTACAAATCTTATTTGAATACCACCAATTCTCCCACTAATTTCTTTTTTTGTGTGTTTGTGTTTTACAATCTTGGTGCTCTTGAAGAGCCAGCCACTCTGCAGAATGCCCCTCAAATTGGCTTTATCCATTGCATTTCCATGACTAAAGTTACGCATTTTTGACAAGTGTATCACAACAAGCTATAGTGTGCCCTTCTCACTGTATCATATGGAAGGAATATGATGTTTATGTGTCTCCTTAAAAGTAATTTTACTTAGAGTGGTGCCTGCCAAATTTTTCAACAAGAAAGTTATGATTATTCCCTGTAATTAATATTTCATGGGGACAGGTCCTCAGCCTTTCTTAAATCTAACAATTTATTTAAGTCTTTAAATGTGCAGTGCATCAAACAACTAGTTACCTAGCTGTCCTTTTTTTTTGAAGACTTTAAATTTTTCGAACATCAATTCATTTATTCATTCAATGAATATCTTTTTAATTATTTAGCACACTTTCCAGAAAATCTTATCTTCAGACTGGTGATCATTTATGCTGTGGCTGTGGCCTTCCCTAGGCCAATATAAACTTGACCCCATCATGCATAATATCTATAGATAATAATAGTTATCCTGAACAGATTTTTTAGCTTTGCCTATGACATGGGGATCTACTTGATTTTTCTCCCTTCTCAACAGTTATTGTTATGCAAGAAGGTGGGGGCTTTCTCCTCTCTGATTGAGCTCTACAATATGAAATAGATGCACAGTGGAGCAGATCAGAGATACTAAAACTCTCCTTAGACACAATATTCTCAGATCAGCCTTCCTTGACTGTGAAGTAATTGAATGCATTAACATAGTGAAAGGAAGAACACGTCCATCAAAAAGGGATGCCTCTGTCCACGGAAGCACATTGAAAGTCACTTTGCAAATTCTGGCAGCATCTATCCAAGTAGGGTCCAGAGGAGAGGGTTTTGGTATCCTTCAGAAGGGCCGCATCCAGGCTTGTTGCAATCAAAACTCCAAATACTAGAACCAGCTATTCTCGTTTTGAGCCCGGTAGACAGATTATGTGTTTAGGACACCAACAAAACAAGGTTACAAAATATTACTTTTGAAAGACTATGATATTTGATATTTTAAAGAAAATATAAGATATTAGCCACGGGGATAAAACGAAACTTTGTTGGACTTCTCATTTTCATAGTTTTGAATTGCTTACATTTTGAGTAACATAAGAGAAGTGGGAGGCAAACTAACATGTTTATGGCCTTGAAAGGTCTTAATCATGCCCTGTTCTGACCCCATGCTCACCAAGCAATCTTTGTGTTATAATTTAGCTTCTCATGCAGGAGTTGTTACATGGTTTGCTGGAATAGAAGGTTGACATTAATATTCCAGTCTGTGTGGCAGCAATTTTTCTCACTGTAAATCAATAAATAGGTATTCTGGCCTTGCGCATTGGTGTATGAGCTTATTTAATTTGAGCCTGGCTCTGAGAGATGAGGTACTTTGAGTGCATAACAATATCGGGTCGCCAGGTCTGATGATCTAAAACCAGAGTCTGGTCCATGTAGCAAACAAAGGGAGGCCTAGGTTCTCATGGAAACCGCTTTTAAATCAGACTTTTATTTTTTAAACATTCACCCATGTTTGAAGATTAACTCTTCAAAAATGAAAGCTCTCTTGATAAAGAAAGTACCATATGTTTCTTAATGTTGAAGAAAATAGAATCCCATGTCTATATCTACAGGGATGGAAGAAGTTTTAACTAATGTCTTAAGAGCAAGCTTACTTAGGAAAATAGACTTAAAAATAATAAACAACATGCTGACCGAAATTAAGACCAAAGAGAATCATTCTCTGAGTAACCGTATGTAGTTAGCAGACTTAATCATCTTTTTTTTTTCCAAGGAGTTTAATGATAAGATAACTATACTTGCAAAACTCACAAGACAGAGATATTTTCATACCTTTGATGAAATATAGGCTGGGGGAGCTAGTTTTATGTAAAGGAGATGCTATGTTCATCTCCTAAGGAGAACACAGATGTAAAGTAGAGTCCAGGCTCTTAAATAAAGGGATATCAGATAAGGGAGCGACATGGTAGACTTGGAAAACTATACTGGGCAATTTACAAATTGTGGGATGGAAAAAAGATCAAATGAAATTCACTACATGTAAAAGCAAGAGATGGAAAGCCTGACAGTAATCTGCAGGTGGGTAATGGATGCCCTTAAAGTCATGTTTTGATTTGATGTTTCACTGCAGATGTAAGTTGGGGAGGGGGAGAATTATTTTCTAGATAATGGGTGCTTGATGTAACAACATCCCCTTTTTCCCTCCTAAAAGACAATGGTTTCTGCTAAGGGTAGGAACAGAAAAGAGGAGATTGTGCAAGCAGAAAAATGGACTAAAGTTTGATGGTTTTCATTTTTTTAAATATTAAGAATTAATTTATTTTTGAGTGCCCAAAGCACCTGCCCCACTTTTAAGGGAAATGTATTCCAGAAAGCCATGTCCTTACTAATCAATCTGCAAACTCATAGCGAGAAACTGTAATGTGGGTAATTAGTTGAGACTGTAGAAAAGAAAGTAGAAATTAGTAAAATGGAAGTCAGCCCTTACTTCTTTATAATCTGGCTGGGGGACAAGATTTACACATATAAAATGTTAACCCGAAATGTAAGACAAAATGTCAAAACTCTCAGCAAGTGATTTCATCTCTCTGGGTTTTATATTTCTTTGATCTGTAAACTTAGAACCTTGTTTATTATTTTTGTGTTTTTTTAAATATTTTATTGTGTTTCTCCCATTACTATTTAACTTTCTTATACCCCATTCCCCCCACAATCACCACACTGTTGTCCACGTCCACGAGTCCTTTTTCCTTTTTGCTCGATCCTTCTACCTCCTAATCCCCCAACCCCTGCCAACAGCTGTCATCCTGCTCTCTAACTATGAGTCTGTCTCTATTTTGCTTGTTAGTTCAGTGTGCTCATTAGATTCCACATATGAGTGAAATCATATGGTGTTTGCCTTTCTCTGGCTGGCTTATTTCACTTAGCATAATGTTTAAAAGTCCTAGGATTTTGAGGTATCAAAGGAATGTCTTAGATAATTAGGGGATGAGAGAAGCAAAGAAAGCTGTGGGCTAGGGTAGTCAGAGCTTTAGGGGTCCTTAAGAACTGGTAGGCTGAGGTTGGGGAAAGTCAGGATTATAGAATGGTATTCAAGAGAATATATATTTTTGAGGTATCTCCATACAGTGGCTGCACAAATCCACATTCCCACCAACAGTGTACAAGGGTCTCCCTTTCTCCACATCCTTGCCAGTAATTGTTGTTTGTTGATTTATTGATGATAGCCATTCTGACATGTGTGAGGTGATATCTCATTTTGGTTTTAATTTACTTTTGTCTGATGATTAGTGACGTTGAGCATCTTTTCATATGTCTATTGGCCATTTGTATGTCCTCTTTGGAGAAGTGTCTATTTAAGTCCTTTGCCCATTTTAATTTGGTTGTTTTTCTTTTGCTATTGAGTTCTTAAGTTCTTTATAAATTCTGGATATTAACCACTTATCAGATGTATTGGTGAACATGTTCTCTCATTCTGTGGGCTGTCTTTTTATTTTGTTGATGGTTTCCTTTGCTATGCAACAACTTTTTAGTTTGAGATAGTCCCATTTGTTTATTTTTCTTTTGTTTCCCTTGCCTGGGGAGACATATCAAATAAAATATTTCTATGAGCAATGTCCAAGATTTTACTGCCTTTGTTTTCTTCTAGGATTTTTATGGGTTCAGGTCATTTAAGTCTTTAATCCATTTTGGAATGGATCTGTCTTTTGACTCACTGATCTCACTTTGAGAATGTACCTGAAGAAACCCAAAACATGAATTCAAAAGAACACAAGAACCTCTATGCTCATTGCAGCATTATTTAAAATCACCAAGATCTGGAAGCAGCCCAAGTGCCCATCAGTATACGGGTCGGTAAACTATGGGACATTTATACAATGGAATACTATTTGGCTGTTAAAAAGAAGAAAATTTTACCCCTTGTAACAGTATGGATGGACCTGGAGAACATTATGCTAAGTGAAATAAGCCAGTCAGAGAAAGACAAATACCATATGATTTCACTCATATGTGGAATCTAATGAACAAATTGAACTAACACACAAAATAAAGACAGACACATAGATAGAGAGCAGGATGATGGCTATGGGGATGGAGGTTAGGGGTGGAGGGATTGAGCAAAAAGGAAAAAGGCCTAATGGACATGGACAACAGTGTGGTGATTATGGGGGGGGCACAGGAGTATATGAGAGCTAAATGGTAATGGGAAAAATATAATAAGAAATTTTAAAAAAGAATGCATAAAATAATCTTTCCTCCTCTAAAGGAAAAATACAATAGTCTTTTTTTTTTACATCCTGTATCTACATTGACTAAAGTTTTCTTTTGAACACCCTTTTATTTTTTAAAATTTTATTTGAACATCCTTTCAAAATTACACACATGTCTAGCATCTTTTTTTTAAACTAGAGAGGTCTTTATAGTCACCCTCTGCAATCTTTCTGAACTCCTGTCCACTCTGTCTCCTGACTCCCTGTGCTCCTGCTGTATTTACTGCTGACTCTGCTTCCAACAACAAGTGCTCCCTCCAGCCTCGATTAGCACCTGTTTTATGCTTCAGATGTCCTCCCAATTGACCTTGCTTGTCTGGCAACCCTCTTCCAAATCACCCTTTGGGCAACCAGCAGAGGATACATCCTCCTGATAAGAAGTTGTGGGGGTACAGAAGTAACTTTTTCCCATTGTCTAAATTCGTTTAGTTGGGCTAATAATCAAATAAACATGAGACAGACTAACAGAAGAAAAGGTCCAAAATGTATTACATGTATGCATGTGGAGGTACCCTAATGAGACCTGAAGACAAATTGGACACTTGAGGTTTATATGCCATTTTGGACAAAACAGAAGGGGGTGGTCAGAGATCTGGGATTTGAAAAGAAAAGTAGACAATTTACAGGTAGACAAGAAAGAGCAAACATGTGTTAAACAAATTTTTGCTGGGCCAGCTGGAAAAAGAAGACACAGAAGGAAATCTAACAGGCTTTGTTAGATTTTTCCCTGTCTTGGCCACGTTTTGTTTATACTACGACATGAGGTGATACTCTCTTCCTTCAAAGCAGTTTTTCTATTTAAATTACTTTAGGTAGGTAAGGAGGGAGGATAAAGTACTTTATGAGTCTTTCTAAATAACCAACTTAAAATCAGTATCCCAAAAGGCATATTTTGGGGAGAGGGGAGCTAAAACTTTAGTCCTCCTAAAGTCTTCTCTGTCCTCCCTGCCCCGTTCCCACCCTCCCACCCCTTGGAGAGCTGACTACTTTTCCTTTGACAGACTGCGTACTGGATCATGCTGCGTCCCAACTGCTTGCTTACACAGCAGCTTCCTGTCTCATCTATGAGTTCTCTTATACTTGGTGTTATATGGCTCATTTTCCATTTTTGTCTCAGTACCTAGCAAAATACATAGCACATAATAGATACTCACTGAGGTAAATACATACTCACAAGTGAATACATTGAGTGAATAAGTTAAGTGAATCTTTAGGGTGTCTGTTACCCATCCCTTTCTTTCTTGCCCATGACAAATGTAGGTAATAGATTAGAGAAGGGGTTCTCTTTTGCCATACTGAAGTGTTTTGCTAGCGTTTGCCTTCTAAAAAATGTTTCAATAATAGATTGCTAACTAGGCATAAATGAAGGCAAAATGAGAGCTCCGCAAAACCATGGCCTTTTTACGAAGAAACAAATTTTATGAATCATTGCCATTTAAAATTCATACCATAGTATTTTGTCCTAAGGGTTCTCACTAATAATGTGGTGGGGGGAAACTGCAAAAAGAAAGTTACCAGATCTATCGACTGTGCTCACCACTAAAGCTATTGTCATGTTCTTCCCCACAAATGTTTAATAAAGGCCAAGTCAGGTTATAATTTAGCTAACACTTTTCCTTTCAGAATAAGCAAAATAAATGCCAAGTAGAGCAGAAAGTATTGCTTTTTTCATTCCCTAATGGACTGATGGCTGTCTAACCAGCTTCCTGGAATTGACAACTCTCTCACTGCCCAGGACACATCAGGCCTGATGCCGTCCCTGCCATTCGAGGATAATGAACCATCATATTCTGTCAGAAATAAGAACTTAATGAATAGTAAAGCTGGCAATCATAAGCAAGAAAAGTGCTTCACTAGCATTTCACACCATTGAAACACATCTACTTCCTTTGTTGTGCTATTGTAGTCTCGTCATTTCTCTAGGGTGTTTTTCTGATGCTGCTTTTTTAGTAAAAGTTGCTTTTTGGACCACCTGTCTCATGTTCTCCCTTATTCTCTGTTAATGTTTTAAAATTCAACTTCCCCAACTCTTATAAAGTCCATAGCTGCATATACATGCAGGGTAGCGTGTTCTAAATGTTGGACTAAGAAACATTTTTGTATCTTCTCCCTGAGTTGTCTACCTAATAATTTTAAAAGTACTTTGAAAATAGTATTTTAAATTATTTTACACAGAAATTTCATCAAACTCAAAAGAGCAGTGTTGCAAACCCCCCCCCATTTAATTCATAATTATTTTCAGGTTTTGTTGTTTTAAAAAATGACACTTTACCAGGGCCTACTCACTCAAATTTTGAACAGAAACTTAATCTAGGAATCAAAAAATAGATATCCCCCATCAAAAAGGAGTAGGTATATATGTATAGGAAAACAAAAAGAGGAAGAAATATATTACCACTTATATCCTTTTAATCGCTAATTTTTAGTACTATTTTATGTAATATATTTTGCATAATCTAAATACTCACTGTGACCATTTATAAACCCTTTGATGGACATGTGCTGGAATACCATAAGCATTGATGTCAAATCCCAATTTACTACATCCTAGGAAGACTCTAGGGCTTATTCATCCAAGATAAAGGGCAAAATCTTTCAAGTTAGGTGGTCAAGGATTAAACTCCCAGCTCTAAAGTGAACTGACTCCTTCCTATGCTTTCATTTCCTGCTCTGTAAGATGGAGATTATAACTGTACCTACTATATACATAACTTTTATGTGACATAAATTAATTATAACTAGGATTTTCAGGATGATTTACAATTTTCAGAGCATTTTTCACATGTTCACCAGAGACATATTTAATATGTTTATCTCTCTCATAAATGAAGTATTGTGTTAATATAAAACTGAAAAACTTAAATATCTCCTTTTAAAATATTGCCAATAAAAATCTATGTACTATAAAATGTAAATGGATAATACTGTTTAAAATGTGTTATAAAATAGTACTCATGGTAATACTGAACATTTACTGAGTACTAGTAACTATATGCCAGCCACTATGATAAATGCCCTATTTACATCGCTACATCTAATGATCACATAAGCCTCTGTAGAAGGTACTGTTAGTAATGAAAAGGCTAAGTAAATAGCTCAAGGTTATGCAATTAGTTAGTTGTAGACAAGGCTTTGAACTCAAGCATTCTGTTCTAGTTCTTGTGTTAATATAGACTTACTTTTCAGAGGCCACATGTTGCCTTATAAAACAAACCAGATAAATAATTAAAACCATTATGGTAGACTTCTATTCAACATAGTATTGGAAGTTCTAGCCACAGCAATCAAACAAGAAGAAGAAACAAAAGTCATCCAAATTGGAAAGAAGGAAGTAAAACTGTCATTGTTTGCAGATGACATGATAGTGTACATAGAACATCCCACAAACTCCACCCAAAAAACTACTTAATCTAATAAGTGAATTTGGCAAAACAGTGAGATACAAAGTCAATACTCAGAAATCAAAGGCATTTTTGTACATCAACAATGAAATATCAGAAACAGAAATCAGGAAAAAAGTCCTACTTGTTATAGCAACAAGAAAAATAAAATGCTTTGTAATAAACCTAACTAAGGAGGTAAAAGATGTATACTCAGAAAACTACACAACACTGAAGAAAGAAATTAAGGAAGACACAAACAAATGGAAGCATATACCATGCTCATGGATTGAAAGAATTAACATCATCAAAATGTCCATACTACCAAAAGCAATTTATACATTCAATGCAATCCCTATTAAAATACCAATGACATATTTCACAGATATAGAACAAATACTTTGAAAATTTATATGGAACCATAAATGACCCTGAATGGCTGCAGCAATTTTGAGAAGGAAGAACAAAGTAGGTAGGATTATCATACATGACATCAAACTATATTACAAGGCCACAGTAATCAAAACACTCTGGTACTGGCAAAAGAACAGACACATAGATCAGTGGAACAGAATAGAGAGCCCAGAAATAAACCCAAGTCTCTATGGTCAATTAACAATTGGCAAAGGGGGCAGAAACATAAAATGGAATCAAAGTAGCCTTTTCAACAAATGGTGCTGGAAGATCTGGACAGCTACATGCAAAAATATGGAACATGACCACCGACTTACACCATACAAAAAATAAACTCAAGATGGATAAAAGACTTAAATATAAGTCATGAGACCATAACAGTCTTTCAGGAGAAGATAGGCAGGAAAACCTGATATTCTATGCAGGAATATTTTCACTGATATGTACCCTAGAACAAGGGACATAAAGGAAAGAATAAACAAATGGGACTTCATCAAAATAAAAAGCTTCTGCATGGCTAAAGAAAACATTAGCAAAATGAAAAGGAAACCAATGGTATGGGAAATATATATTTGCCAATGATATCTTGGACAAGGGTTTGATCACCAAAATATATAAACAACTCACATGACTCCACTCCAGGAAGACAAACAACCTGATTAAAAAATGAGCAAAGGACCTGAACAGACATTTCTCTAAGGATGACATACGGAGGATCCAGAGACACATGAAAAGATGCTCAGTATTGCTAGCTATCAGAGAGATGCAAATTAAAACCACAATGAGATACCACTTCATACCAGTCAGAGTGGCCATCATAAACAAGTTAACAAACAATAAATGCTGTCAGGGTTATGGAGAAAAGGGAACCCTATGCAATGGGGAAGGGTTGGTGGGAATGCAATGTTGGTGGGAATTCAGACTGGTACAGCCTCTGTGGAAAACAGTATGGAATTTCCTCAAGAAACTAAAAATGGAGCCCTGGCTGGTGTAGCTCAGTGGATTGAGCATGGGCCTGTGAAGCAAAGGATCTCAGTTCAGTTCCCAGTCAGGGCACATGCCTGGGTTGTGGGCCAGTTCCCAGCAGGGGACACACAAGAGGCAATCATACATTGATATTTCCCTCCCTACCTCTTCCCCTCTAAAGATAAATAAATTTTAAAAAATCTTAAAAAAAAGAAACTAAAAATGGAATTGCCTTTTGACCCAGCAATTGCACTGCTGGTTGTATACCCTAAGAATCCTGAAACACTAATTCAAAAGGACCTATGCACCCCAATGTTCATAGCAGTACAATTTACAATAGCCAAGTGCTGGAAGCAGCCTAGGGTGCCCATCAGTAAATGAGTGGATCAATAAACTGTGGTACATTTCCACAATGGAATTCTATGCAGAAAGAAAGAAGGAGATCCTACACTCTGTGACAACATGGATGGAACTGAAAAGTATTATGTTAAGTGAAGTGAGCCAGGCAGTGAAAGACAAATACCATATGATCTCACCTTTAAGTAGAACCTAATTAACAAACTGGCAAGCAAAATATAGCCAGAGACATTGAAATCGACAACAAACTGACAGTAAACAGGGGGGAGGGGAGAGGGAAATAATGTGGGAAAGAAGGGAAAGGGATGTAAATAAACATGAATGAGAGACCCATGGATGGAGCCAAGCGGGATGGGATTGAGGGTGGGAGGTGGGTGTGGGTAGGGTGGGGAAAAGTGGTGGTGGGAAAATGGAGACAACTCTATTCGAACATCAATAATAAGAAATCAATTTTTTAAAAAAACATTATGGTAGAGTGATAGTTACTTATCTGTGTCAACTCATTGTTAAGTCTTTGGCATTAAATCCATTTATTGAGTTCTTAATTTGGGATGTTTTGTTTTTAACTTCCAGAACTCCTACTTGGTTATTTTGGAAAACTATTTTACTTTTCATGATTTCCTTCAGATATTTAAAAGTGTGTCTGATTTCTTTAAAGATAATGAGTATGATCCTTTGTTTTTAATATTTGTCCACTCATTCCAATCTATTTCTTTTTTTTTTCTGCTGCTTTTCTTTAGTGTTTGTTATGTTTGCTTTACACAAAGATTGGGAGATTATAGGAATAATTTGAGGATTCTCATAAAGCTCTATTCTTACTGAGAAGATTGCTGCTGTTCCTTCCACCACCTGTCTGGGGCTCCTTTCCAGTCTGAGAACATTTCCCAGTTCATCCAGAGAGTGAGTATCTTGGCTGCAAGTTCACATAAGAGGAAGTTTATTTCCAGTTCAAGTTTCCCCTGACAGCATAGGCATTCAGAAGCTTAATATATCAGTTGGACTCTCCATCCAAGGTGACCCTGTGTTTGAAGTATTGTCCTCTTGGTCTCATAAGACCACCAGAATAAAAGATCATTTACTTTGCCTCTTTTTTCCAAAATGGGAAAAGGCCCTCAGGGAAAAGGTCACCTGACCCTACCACTCTGGTTTCTCATCTATTTCAGGATTTAGTCCTGTTCATTCCTCACTTTTTAAAAACACTCTGGTGCTTTTTTAGTTTGTTCTGAATAGAATAGTCACTCTAACTTCCATAGCCTGCTATAACTAGGAGCAGAAGTTTCAGTTCTATGCAATTTATTTCTGCTCGTCAATTTTTATTTTTATCCTGAAGTTCAAAGTTGTCTTTCTCTTGGGCTGATATCAAATGTACCTTCAATAAAGATCTATTGGTCATGCTAATATTCACCCTCAACAACTCACTGGACATGATGGTGGGAACCCAGCTTTGGCTCTGTACTGCAAAGTAGCAAACACCTGTTTAGCAGTTCAGTGTCTTGGCCCTTTTCTAGCTATACTGCTCCCGGGAAACTGTGCTCAGAATGGTGGGAATCAAGTATAAAACTAGGTTTTTGTCTTCAAAAAAGTAAAAACAAAATGATTCATGTCTTTTGAAAGAATAAGATATACACACAGCTTACATGAGAAGAAGTGAGAGGTGGAGAGGTAGGTAGCCACAGGAGGGACAACATATTGGGAAAGTATGAAACATGAGTTAAGTATGAGTCCATATATTAAAAGCCACTGCTGGAAAGTAGTGGGACAAAAGACTGGATAAAAAAGGTCTGACATTACTAAGGAACAAAGATCTTTATCTATGGAATTTGTAATTGGTCATCAACTGTGGAGCCATTCTAAATTTTCTGGACAGGAAAAAGAATAATAAAAGTTTATGATCATCAGGGATTTTCCCAGTATTTCTGATAAAAAAAATGAGTTGGTTTTGGGAAAATTTTGGAGGAGAAAAATAATTTGAAAAGTACTTTAATAATTACATGCTTTTAACCCTGGCTGGTGTAGGTCAGTGGATTGAGCACTGACCAGCAAATCAAAGGGTCGCTGGTTTAATTCCCAGTCAGGGCACATGCCTCGGTTGTGGGCCTGGTCCCCAGAAGGGGGCATGTGCGGGGCAACCACACACTGATGTTGCTCTTCCTCTATTTCTCCTTCCTTTCCCCTCTCTCTAAAAATAAATAAAATCTTTAAAAATATTACATACTTTTAATTAAATAGATGATGTCAGCATGAAGCTGTTTTCAGAAAAAAGATCACCAGGCTCCATCCCTGGATATTTGGATTTTGAAAGTCTAGTTTAGTACCTGGGAATCTGATGAACAAGTTTGGAAATCACTAGTTGTGAGAGAATATAAATGCCAGTCTATGGTAATGATAGTAAAAACAAAGAAGGTATTTATCAAAGAGTGTCCCAAAAGGAGCCTTAGTAGTATTTGGATTCTGGACATGAAAATAAGAGGAAGAGATGTAGCAAAGATGATTCAGAAACTGGTAGCTAAGAGTTCTCAACAAATCTTGATTGACTGAATAAATGCTCTTCACATTTTAAAGTCAGATTTCAGTCAATAATGGGAGAAAGAATGGAAGGAACTCAAGTTATTAGTCCTTAAAGATATCATGACAATGCGACAGAGCAAAATTATAGCAGAATAGCAAGCTTCCAACCTGCCCTGTCATGACTGGTACTTCAATTTTCACTGGCGATCAACTGTATGGAAAAAAATTCTATAATCAGGGAGGAACTGATTACATTTAATTTCCCTAGATGCACAGTTTAAGAAAGCAGAAATACTCAGATATTATCAAGTAGGTTATACTTTGTTTTTTGGGAGAAGCAGTCTTTTCTAGAAGCATCTTCAGTTGAATTAATCTCTAAAATGGGTCAATCTGGAAGCATTGACAATAACAAGAAAACTCAGTTTGAAGTGCATGACCATGAGTCAGAACATTCTGGTCTTTTAATGAACTAATAACGAGTGAACTACTTGGAGTGAGGGAGGATTACACAAGCTCACTGGGTTACCTCAAGCACGTTTCTTATTCCCCCTCAGCTTATTTCTTCACTGCTGAAGTGAGAGAAGGCCTAACTACATCGCTAAATTTATTCTGGTTCTAACCCAGTACTGTATGATTGACATTCTTAAATTATCACATGTGTTACTTATATTAGAATTAAAGAAATGTGAGAAGCTCATAAAAAAGCCAGCAAAAAAAGATAATAGACAATATGTCATAAATTATTAGCCAGGTATTTCCTTTTCATGAAGTCATGTTTATTTTTAGAAATGCAGAGAAAAAAGGATGTTGTTATCATCATCATCACTTTTTAAAAGAGTATGACAAAGTGACATTTGTCATTAGTATTTTTTAAAACGCTATTATATACATTTCATTAGCACAAACAAATCTTGAATTTCCTCTGGTACTTCCCAGATATAAATGAGACTTTCCCTATCGGATATCCAGCTAATCATTGATGATAGCCACTGAAATGTGTAAAAGATGATAAAATATAATTATCATGGTTTCCTAACTTAAAGTTCTTAATTTCAGTGAACTATATAAATTTATACAAATGTGACATATAAACATGCACACATCTTGCATTCACACATTTGGTGCTACCATTATACAGCTGTGCATGTAATGGTGTCACCAAAGGTGTCTTTATTTATAGAAAGGGTCATTAGGAGATATTCCACATCTCCTAGTAGTTAGTACTTGCTCTTGGATTTGCCTTTTATTCCTCATCACCCCTTCTCAGGGTTTTTCCTTCTAATGGTCACCTGCCTATCAGTCCTGCTGTCCAGTAGAGGGTGTGCTCACCGCTAGCTTCCTTCCACCTCTCTGTAGGCTGCATGTGTGCACCAGGACACAGCACACACCCATCTGTGATTGTTTGGCCTTCTGATCACTGGTCCAGTCAGTTCTCTTGAGCCATTTTGGATAATACATAAAACATGCAGATATGCCTATTTAAGAAAACTCATGAAACACTATTTTTGCTTCATTTACACAAAATATTTTGGTTGGGCCAAAGGTGAGATTATCTCAGTCAGATAATTGAAGTTAGGCAATTATTTTAAAGTATTCTGTGTACTCGGGGCCAACTAGTCCCCTAACCACTAGAATGTTCAGGTTGTTTCCTAACACTGTGAAATGTTAAGGGACAGTGAAACAGATGTCCAGGGTCCTAGGAAGTCAGTTGGAAGTATTCTGAGCCTGGTCCAGAAATAGGTTTCTGAGATGTGCTGACTCGTCTGGTGGACTGAAGAAACCCAGAGGTGACTGGGCTGAAAGAAAATACACAAGAGTTTCTTGGACTGAAGCAAAAGTGGAATGGACCAGACGTGATCAGAGCTGAGCTACTCAGAGGAAGCAGGGGAATTGCTAAGAACATTATGTGGTTGGCTACACTCAACCTGCTCTTTGCTGTGTGGTCTCTGGGAGGAAGAGCCCTCCCGTGCAAGCTCCGCAGTCAAGACCTGTGTCACTAGGATTCAACAGCTGTGCTGTCAGAATGGCATAAGAAAAAGCTGGTCAGTAGATGCTCACTCCTAGAAAACCGGGGAGAGAGAATGAGTTCGGGAGGCTGAGAAAGGCAGGCAGAGGTGGACAGAGGCCATTGGCTTGGACTCAATGTACAAAACCCCACAAAGAGTTCTGGCTACCCATCTTCCTCACCTGAAAGTACCTGTAGAGTTACAGTTTTATAGTTAAACATGTCCACTGACTCTCAGTGTTCTCTAGTACAGAAATAACTGGAAAATATTACCTTGCTGACATAAAGAGTTGGGGACTGGAAATATCGGCATTGGGGTATTTTGACCTACCTTTACACATCAACAGGGGACACTCAAGGCATATCGGTTATGCACATTCTGTAACCAGTTTGGTCACAATATTTAAGCTAATTTTTGAAGACTTTATGTCTCTAAGTGTTTCACATGGAATATCTAACATAATACTCATGGTTAGATGTTCACACTTCTAGGTAGTTGAGGTTATCCACATTTTATAAATAAGGAACCGGGGATTCAGCCATAAGTAATTTGCCCAATGGGTCATGCTTTTATTCGTAATACCATCCTGCTTTGACAGTCAACTTGTTATTATTTCAAATGAGAGAGTAAAGGAGAACTGTTTTTCTAAGACCACCTCTTTTGTACATGCAGGATGTACAGACCAAAGTATATGAGATCATTTTTTCCCAAGTTCTTGTCATTACTCCCCCAGACTATTATGTCTACTTCCTCAACATACAACTAATGCCATAGGACCATTAAATAATGTAAATGGCTTGGGTAGCCAGTTCATTGGTAAGAAAGTATATACACTCTTGTCTCGTGGGAGAGAATTAAAATTGTCTGTATTTAGAAAGGTTCCCCATATTTTCCCAGATCCTATTGCTGAGCCAAGACATCTAGCAAATATCGTTAACTCATAAATCACTCTCTTAATGCTTTATACAGGAGCTCTCAGAGCCATGGACGACCATGGCTTCTGTTTGAAGTAGCATCCTCTTTTTCAAATAGCAGTTAATCTGGGAGCAGTATGCTGGACACCTTTCTTGCACAACTCTCCTTAGTACACAGATCCCTTGGCACACTTGTTCCTGTCACTGTTGCTAGCACGGCACAGTACAGAGTGGGGCTTTGGACTCAACACAACCTGAGTAGTCATGGAATCCCCACAGCTCTCTCTGATATTTTTTACCTCAAGTGCTGTCAGCAAGGATAGCCATCATCACCGCATGCTCCATCTGTCATATACATCTCTGGTGAGGCCAGTTGCAGCCATATATACTGCTGTTGTATAGACAGTTACCTCTGGGTTCATGAAGATTAAAAAAATAAACTTTTCTTTTTGCACTATATTTAAGTCTTATTGACAAAGGGAATTATGGAATCCCTAGGTAGGCCAAGTAAGAAAATAAAAGTCAAACTGCTCTGCAGCTGTTCTAATTCCACCTCTTCCATTTCTCCTTAGCTAGCACTAATGCCTATATCATGTACAAATTTGTAATCAAGGTAAATTAGTGAATTGAATAGAGCTCTATTACTTTCCTTAAGAATCACCTCTTACTGGATGAGCATATCACTTGTGTTCCTAATGAGACTACTGAGCTCCCTTTTTACTTCTCGAGGGACAAATCAGATTGTCAGTTTGCAATTCAGAATTGGTGTTGCTGTTGTCCGCTGCCATATTCTTGACTGGCACTGATGTATTAGAGAGAGAAGTTGCAGGCACTTCTGCACATTCAGAATGTGAGCTGAATAAATGAGTCGAGAAAAATCTCTCCAACGTAAGGTAATGCAAATACAACTTGTGTTGTTTCACTTGGAGTCAGAGCAGGCAGCGACGCTCTCGTGTTACAGTCCTCCAGATTCTCTAGTAACTATTCCAAGTGTGTGTGTTTTAGGTAAAAGACTGCTTTTGTGTTTTTGATTGAAATGAGCAGCTCCCGGAAAGGTATCAAAAAGACAGAGATTTACATTTACCCAAAGGCGGAGACTTTAAGTACGATGATGTTACCACAGTCATTAGAATGCAAATTGTGTGCTCAGGGGTTTAGGAGGCACAACTCCGACTTCAGAGGTTTCCAAGCAATGGACCCACACTATCATTTCCCAAGGTTTTCAAACAACACTGTGGCGAATTTAGAATACCCTAGGAGAGCACCGAATCCAGAGGATGTAAACTTGTGAATTAATAATAAAGATATTGGAATATTGCTTTGGTTTTCAATATAAAGAGTGTCTATCTTGGAGGGGAAGATACGGTTCGGTTCTACTTACAACAACACATCTCACTCAAGATCTTAATTTATTTATTAGATTTTATAGCATTTTGCTGGTGTTGTTTCCCCTTCTGTCTTTATTCTCCCTTTAAAAACTCATTTGCAGTAAGTTAATCTCATGGGGTGACAGAAACCTTTTTAATGGATCTGGCCTAGAAATTGTACTCACTGCCTGTGGGGCAAGACCATGCATACTGGACTGACGGCACGTGCGGGGTGCCAGGGGCTGTTCTAAGAGCTTTGCAAACACTGGGTTTTCTCAACTGTACTGGAAAGGTGCCACCGCCATCCGCATTTTATAGATTAGGAAACTGAGGCATAGAAAAATTAAATTACATGTTCACATAGGCAGGAAATAAAAGAGCATGGATTTGAATCCCTATGGGTTTTAGAGACAGTACTTTTAACTAGGGTCACTAACCCAATTTTTCATCCAAACTGAGATAACTTTGAGAGGTAAAGGGGGCCCTACTAAAAATTACATTGGGACAGTGGGTATAAATCCTGGGCAAACTAGTACACAGGGGTTGGCAAAGTAGGCTCACAGTTGTTTGTATGGGAAAATACATAATTAATAAATAATAAGATAGGAGTGAACTGTTTCATGTACTCATAACTGTAAACCTACTTTTGCCCACCCCTGTATGTGGTCACACTACTTACTCTCAGCCTCCATTCTCTGCTGCGCATGTTTATTACCACACTTACTGTGTTGCCAAAGAAGCATGTATGTAGGGTAACTGTAGGCATTTGCAGGAAGTATAGGTATTTTGTCATTTATGGAAGTGATACACACTAAGTCCTCATTTAATGTCAGAGGTTGAATCTTGTAGCAAAACCAATATTACCACATGCTAATTGATACAAACAAGAATTAAGTTCCTAAGGCATATTTCTGGTCACAAAAAACATCACCAAATTTCTAAATAAAGACACAAAACACTTCTAATATTAAACATTGAGATAAATGTGAGCTATGCATACATTTAGGAAAGATTAATAAGATCACATAAGATAATTACTTCTCTAACCTGCTTATTGCAATTCAGGGTCACGGGTGGCCAGAGCTGATCCTGTGAATCAGAGTGCGAGACAGAAGCCCACCTGGCACAGGGTGCTCTTCCATCGCAGGGCACACTCACACCTACACCCACACTCACTCAGACCAGGACAGTTTAGACACACCAGTTCACCCAGTGTGCACATGTTTGGGACGTGGGAGGTAAGCAGAGTCCCCAGAGAAGCCCATGTATGGACAAACATGGGGAGAACTTGCAAACTCCACACAGAGAGTGGTCTTGCTGGGAATCAATTTTTTTCCCTCATCAATGTTCTAGCAAAGAGACATTGAACAAAATGACATTATTTAAGGACCTGCTGTATAGATAACCAGTAAACACTTTCACCAGC
Organism: Carollia perspicillata; assembly: GCA_004027735.1. Taxonomy (NCBI): domain Eukaryota; kingdom Metazoa; phylum Chordata; class Mammalia; order Chiroptera; family Phyllostomidae; genus Carollia; species Carollia perspicillata. The sequence continues at coordinate 18,299 of PVKM010009393.1, forward strand.
AATGAAGCTATTTCTCAGTTTCCACAACAATGCAGAGTATGAGCTGCTGTTAAGAGTACCACCGTAACTACTTATTTTCAAGTGTTCCCCAACCTTGTTGTCAGAACAAATTAGCTACTTGTCTCCTACTTAAAAGAGATTTACTGCTGTGGGAATGAAGTCCAACTTCATAGATCCTATGGCAGAGGCTCCCATCACAAAATAAAGCTAATGGTGACAAGTCGAAACACATTAAGCAATGTCAGCTTTGTTAGTCTTCTGCCACAACAACATTGTTTCCAAAAAGCGGACCTGGCTAAACCAGCAACTTTGACCTGTTTCGTCTCATGGCACACATATGCTAATTACTAACATTCTGCAGCACACCAAAAAATGTATTTTTTGCTGATCTGAAAAAATTGGTATGATTTTGATTCATTCATTCCGGATGGCTATTGTTCTGCTGGCTGTTGTCATTTTTTCATTTGACAGTCTAAGGGAAAAGAGATCAGTGCCCCTGACCAAACAGTCAGGTATTACAGGTTTAAAAACTTGGTGGCCCAGCCGTGTGCCATGGCACACTGGTTGAAAGTCTTTGGTCTGAGTGATTGTTAGGGTGACATCACAGTACCTTCTTTTGGAAGGCAGCTATGCTCACCACTATACCACCAATGCAATTCTTTTGATAAAAATACATTTAAAGTTTATTTCTAACTCACTGAATGTAGTTATATGCTACGAGACTGATGGAGTCTTTCCTGAGAACAATTAGGATTTAACTGGAAAAATCTCATTTACAGAGAATAACTAAACCTCAGCTGATGCTTGCAGAATTCAACTGCTCAGAATCAGAGCATATTTCACACATGGGAACTTTTATTTAAAGGAAACATACGAAGCAGCCATAAGTCAAATGTAGGGTCATTATGTGCACAAATTAGTTCTTGTAATAAAAAGGATTAGAGACTCAGCTCATTGCAAGAAATGGGCACATGAAGGAACTTATTTTAAAACTAATTAGAATGAATGTAGGTTCTATATTCTGTTTACAGGAATGTTTCTATAAAAGCCTGTTTATACCCAACCATCATTTACTTTGATGTTAGATAGAAAGATGTAGCACCTTTCTTTGTTGAAATGTAAGAAATAGCCATTTATTGGAGGAAGGAAAAAAATACTCTACTTGCCTGAGCAATTATATATAGCACATAGTCATTTGGTTAAAGGTTAAAATATTCAATGTCAATATATCAGCAGAAATGGTGGGGTGAAGACCTCTGAAAACATGCTCTCCATAAAATCAATGAGAATAAACACTAAAAACTGTCAAAATTATATGAAGACTGAGACATCTACAAGGAGATTTAAATCTTTGATACATACTTGGGGATCTAGAAGCCAGTGCACACGAGCAGGGCTATGTGTGTGCCTTGGAAAGACCTAAGAAGAAGGCCTTACACTTTCAACTCTGAAACTCTGGCCGCCTTGAGGCTTGGGTGAGCACTAAGGTGCCGCTGAGGCAGAACTGTCAACTGCCTGCTGGCATGTTGAAGGCATGCCCCTCCAAAACATAGAGTCCCCAATATTTCTGTGATGTCTCCTCCCTTTTTGCTGATATTGTCACAAATTGCATCTATATAAATTGTGTGCCTGTCAACAGAGATTTGTAATTATTGATTTATATAGTTTTAAATAAGACTGGGATAAAAAAGTTACAGAAATACACGCATATTATCCCTTTTAGTCTAAACTGTATTGCTTTACACAAAGTAGAATCAGAATCCTCTGGACAATTGCAAAATAATTAATTTTTAAAATATAGCAAGTGAAACACAAGGAAATTAAAATGGTGCACCCAAAGCCATCTCTTTAACACAAATCAAGGCACATATACAGGAATACAGAAACAACATTTCATGAGGCATATAAACAACAAATAGCAAAACAGAAGGTAAATCGTACCTTATCAATAATATTTTTAAATGGAAATGAATTAACTACTCCCATGAAAAGGCAGAGATCAGAAGAATGGATAAAAAAGATTCAACTAAAAAATAGAGCCTATATACCAAATAAACAGTAAATATATATGGAGCTACTCTGCTAATATGAGACAACACAGAGTTTGAGACGAAAAAATTGCTACTAGAAAATAAAAAAAACATTTTCTAATCATAAAAATGTCGATCCATTAAGAAGATATAACAATGATAAAGATATATAGACCTAACAACAGAGATTCAAAATACGTGTGGCAGTAGCTGACAAAATTGTACAGAGAAAGACACCTCGACAATAGTAGTTGGTCATGTCGATATCTAATTTTCAATTATGACTAGAACGACTAGCCGAGGGATCAACAACTTCAACACTGTAAGTCACGTGCATTTAATAGACATCTACATAACATCCACACAACAACAGAATACGTATTTTCAAGTGCACATGGGACATTATCCAAGACAGACCATATATTATCCCATGAATTAGCAATTAATGTATTTAAAAGGATTGAAATTATACAAAGTGTGTTTTGTGACCAAAATTTAAAAGAAATCAGAAATTAATAGCAAAGAGAAATTTGGACAAGTCACAGATATGTGGAAATTAAATAACACACTACTCTTAAATAAACAATGAATCAATAAGGGATTCACTAGGGAAATTAGAAAATTCATTGAGATGAATGAAAATAAAAAGACAACATACTGCATTTATGAAATGAAGTGAGATGATTCCTGTCCCCATGAAGCTTTGATTATAGCAGGTAGAGACAAACAAATATAATAAATAAATTGCCATATCAAGTAGCTCCCTTAGAGGCTACTACTATTGTGCAAAATAGATCCCATGTCTTTCACCATCTGTCTTTCACGACAGTTCAGGACATTTTCCACTCTGTCACAAAAACAAGGGTAGTACCGGTTCTGCATCCTCCCTCTTTCCTGGAGTGGCAGGCTGGGCATGAAAAATGCACCCTGATACCAGGAGAAGAACTCCTTCCTTTGCAGGTCGTCATTTTCATAAGCAAGTATGGAAAAAGTGACTATTTTAGGGGCATAATAATCAAAACACTTTGGTCCAAGGATGTCTGGCTTTTTGTGCCACCGCCTGTTTAGAGTTATCGTCTGGTTCCCAAACAGCGGGGATTTACAGTCTTCCCTCCTCCATTTCCCCATGTCCTATCTGCGGGAGAGAGTCATCAAGCCAAAGGAAGCTAACACGGGTACAAGATTCAGGACCCTGCTTGTTCATTGTTTAGGCAAAATAGCAGGAATTACACAGGGCCTGGCACAAATAATGCCCCTTTTTTATTACAAAATCTTTTCTTACAAAATGATAAGCATGCAATTCTGTAACATAACAATATCACACTCAAGCACACCATATGACATTTGAGGTGAAATGTTCAAACTGAAACTAAATTATTACACCCATATTATTACCCTACCAACCACACCCAAGCAGGTATTACTTCTGTCAGACCCTGTATACCTCTATCCCAGTTTTGGCTCATTAACTGAATTAATATCCTCACTTCATATTACTTTTTAGCATATCTCAAAGATCCTGACTCTCATATCTTGACTCTCTGATAAGAAAAAAAGTGCAGTTGAGCAAACTGTGGGGCTGAGAAAACCTCCCTTCTGTCTTGAAGAGATGGCCCATGATGAAGACCACATACTGACAGACGAAAGAGATTCCAGCTTCAGACTCTCACTCTCACTGAAAACACTATTGTCATGGTACATTTAGCAAATGCTTTATTGTAATTGAACTTCTATGAAACTACATATTATGCAAATAAATTAATTATCATTTGTAGCATTACAATAGCTGGTAAATCAATTTATAATTATATGACACTTAAAATGAATAGAATAACACTCTTTAAATTTCCCTGCTGAAGTGCTAATACATAATACGCTCAGCAGCAAAGCAATAAAACAGTAAAAGGCGATGCCACACTGTACCCTGGGTCGTGGGCACTGAGCACGACATGAAGCCTCAGCGACTGCGAGCTTTGCTCTCCGTCCCTCTGCGCAGAAACCTTTTGAGCACTCCAGACACCCTAAAGAACTGCCTATAACTCCATCCAGTGTACTTTTATTTTCATCATTAGTAGCTGATATCTGAGGGCAGGACAAAATATATTAGTTAAAATAAACTTTGTAACTTTTACTATTTTCTAATCTGGAATATTATTTCCAAGAAGTCTCCTGTATTGAGGAGATTGATTTGCCAAACAAGAATAATTGATAAGGTCAAAAATAAAATAACATAAAATGAAACGAAACGAAACAAGATAAGATAAGATAAGATAAGATAAGATAAGATAAGATAAGATAAGATAAAGAAAAATTCCTTAGTACTGCATTTGGAAAACATGTCGTTTGGACACAGTACTGCTGGTGGTATTCTCTTAAGCATGTCAATGGTGAAAACGTCTCCAGAAATCAAGATATAATCCAACTCTGAAGACAGACACCAGATGAATATGAGGCTCTGGAGAGACAGTGAGACTAAAGCATCAATAAGGAACTATTCCTTATTTTGCATTTCTCTTTTAATGTCTAAATTTATTTTCACTTATTTTTAATTTTTCATTGATTGATGAGAGATCAATTTGTTGTTCCACTTATTTATGTGTTCACTGGTTGATTCTTATCTGTGCCATGAACAGGGATCAAACCTGCTGCAACCTTGGCATCTCAGGACAGTGCTCTAACCAACTGAGCTACCCAGCCATGGCTGCACTTCTTTATTTCCTTGTCAATATTGAGGATCCTGTAATCCAAAGAAAGTCTATAATCCAAATGTCAAGGGAAGCATTTGATGTACCCCAGAAGTCACGTACATTTAAAGGCCTTCCTTCAATAGGTAAAAGAACCAAGTTGGTTTATTTTGTCTTTTGCCACAATAGACATTGCACATGTACATATACACTAGGAACCATGCTCTGAAGAGCCACTGAAATGTATAGTAAGATGTGGCTTTGACATGCTTGGTTTCTCCATTCCATAGTTAATCATAAGAATGGCAACAGCAGGCTGTCAGAATGTAAGATAAATCATACTTTTCCTGAGTCCCAGGCACTCTGAACCTCTAAATGAGGAGGAAACCAACTTAGAAGGAGTTATATTTTGTGAGGCCTCACCACAAGAAGACAGTAGTAGCAGCAGTGGGCCTGGGTTCTCCAATAAACCTATCTGTGGCCTTGGAAAATTCATTTAGATCTTCCTGTTCTAAAATCTGTGAAATGTGAAGATTTGAAACCTTACCAATTTACCTCTGATAAATTGTTAGACGCTTGAGATTACATAATATTAAAATAGTAATTATTACCAATTTCCAGATGTGATAAAATTGTGAGTTGAAATTTTGCTAATCAAGTATCATTTCATAACTTTAGAAGCACCCAATGTTGTTCCTAACAGTTAATATTTGTCAAATTCTGATCATAAAACTAATCTTAATATACTGGAAACTACCTTCAGGCTAGTAAAGGGAATAAAACTTTTTTCACAGGGTGCCTGGAAGCAATTAAAGCAATAAAGCTATTAGTGAAGTTTGGGAAAAGTGGGATAGTGAGTCTGCAGGGAAAAGTCAAAACTTGGCTTGGCTTTTAAAATTTGGGGGATAAAAAATAGGTGCATGTATATGTGTGTGTGCCTTCTTGTCTGCTGGGTGACCTGAGTTGCGTTGGGGCCACTATCACACTCAGATGATGTAGGAGTCCCTTAACAACACAGGCACCAAGGAAGCACCACGCAGAATTGAAGCTCAAGGTATGAGACACAGTGCCTCTAAATTTCTGGATGTCTAATGCTGACCTTTTGCACTCAAGGACACTAATGAAATTTGGTAGTTCTCAAACCAATTCAGAAAACAAAACTGAATTGAAGATACTCCGTGATCTTGCTAAGCCCATCAGCTCTCTCCCTTCAGGAAAAAAAAAACATTCTGGCAGAGAAAGTTTCTTGAACACATACATACATGCATACACAAAATGTCATAAAATGTTTTGTTGACTCTTCCTTCTGTAGTAGGTTTTTATAGAATTTGCAAGTAATAACTGTAAGAACTATTTTACTAAAATCTGTGATTGGATCCAAATCAGTGTAACAAAGACCCGAGGAACTTGTTTTCTACAGAAAGGCCAGTGTGGTTTGACTTTGGGTGGTAAACACACAATGCAACAGACAATGTAGTATAGAATTGCACACTTGGAACCTATATAATCTTATCAACTGTCACCCCAATAACATTTAAAAATTATAAAACACGTTAAAACTGAGTGTATTATTGCCATGCTTAGCATCCCACTAAGTCCTTGCCACAGCCCAGACACACGGCCCTGCTGTAATGCCAGACACACTTAAACCTTTGAGACTCTGCTTACTTCCTTGCTGGAATTCTCTTTTTCAGCTTATTCACATCCTCTGATCTCAGATTACATGGGTCTCCTTTGAGAGGCCTTCTTATTGACCTTATCTCAAGTGATTTACCCTACTTACTCATCACTGTTAACTTCACAACACTTAACACAATCAATAATTCATTTGTATAACATGTATTTAGAGGTTTATTATAATTACCCCACTAGAATGTTACCTCCATGAAATCAGGGATCTCATTCTTTTATTTATCACTGTGTCTGCAGTGCCTGCAACAAAGCTTTGCACATAGTACAGATTCAATATTTGTTAGATAAATAGAGATGCCCTGAACTGTGCAATGTTTTATGTACTGAAATTAACTCAGACAGAGAGCTATGCATATTATAGAATATTAGAGATAGATCACATTAGGGAACTGGATCACGTAGAATACTAACTTCCTCATTTTACTACAGATGAAATGAGACTTTTTGTAGCCATGAGCTTTGACTAAGATTGCTTACCTAACAATTATGTAGTTATCCCTGAGGCTTGAGTCCAAAAACGACCATATTACACAAGGAAAAAAGCTCCCATAGAATTCTACTGACTTAAGCATATATGAGTCTGACCCATGTAAGCTTTTGTGGCTTAACCCTATGTATTTATGAAGATCATGCACGTTATCAACATTTACTACCTGAATGAGAAAATCACCCTCTCGCCTGTATCTTCCCTGAAATAGGATAAAATTTCTCACTTGGTATCAGCAATTAATTAAGGAAGTCACACCTCTTCTGTCATCCCTGAAAGAATATTCAAGAAACTATCACAGGTCACCATAGCAACTCTAAAACAATAGAAGATCTCACTCTTTTTGTATGGCATGTGCATCTAGAATTTTCTATGAAATTTTCTCACATAGAACAAGGGAGTAAAGGGTTGTATGTGTATAGAGTTGTAATCCTAGGTAAAAGGACAAAGGATAATATCGTTATCACTTGGATGTAATTACAGTTTCCATAAACATTTCAAGTTAGAGACATTTACTTTCTGTGGACATAAGATTCAGTCATATTCTTTTTCTTTTTTTTTTTTTTTAGGAATCCAACTGGGATAGACCTGGGATAGGAAGAATGAATGGCAGATGTACTATGTTACTTACACGTATTTAATTGCACATTATTGTAATATAGTCAAAGTAATAGACAGCCAAAAAAGTAATCACAATCAAGCCACATCAACATTACTGGATCACTAACACACTGAAATAAAATATACCTATAACTTTTTAACAGTCTACTCTTTTGTTTTTAGAATTTATCCTTTCCCTTTTATTATGTTTTTATAATATATTTCTCAGCTCACAATGGTAGGAGGAATTTTGTTTATATTAACATCCAACAGGGAAAATACTCTTCTACAATCTAATATTTGGTTGAAATTAAATTTAATCATTTTCTTCATCAAAATAACTACTCACTGCATAATAAAACCCACTAATGCCACATCAGCTGAATGATAAAGACAAGCATAAATTAACAAGATGACACCGAATTTGTGTAGATGGGAATAATTCTTGATACAATTCTGAAATATCTGAAGCTATTAGAATAAGTAGCAAGTTTCTCTATAGAACCTTACTGTGTCAACAGAATGAAATGTCCATAGGTCAGCAAAGTCATCTCTGTGCCTCTACACAGAACTCTAAAATTTACCATGTGTATCATAAACATTCAAGAAACAGGTCTAGAAATTTGAAGAGGGGACAAGGAAAGAAAATTGTATTGCCTTATTCAGTTACCCTCTGGAATAATGATACCTCTAATTTCTAACTATAGAGCCTCTTATTGAGGTCACGATTGGCTTGGTTGCTGGTTATATTTAGAATCTTCCCATTACTAACACACATCAAACTTGAAACTAGAGGTAGGTAAAGATCTGAAACTTCAAACATGAAAAAATAGGGACTGAAGTACATGCACATTTGAGAAGTAAAACTATGAAAATAATCTGTGAAAGAATGATACATTTCACACAGTAAAGTGATAAATTCATTAATCTAAAAAAGAAAAAGCAAATAAAGTACAGATGAATTCTATGCACTCGGCTGGCGCCCAGCAGCTGGTTGGTATTCCAGCCTACTGTTTCATAGTCTATAAAACTGTCTCTACATGAATAAATATGCCCAGTGACTGTCTTTCATCTACAGCAGGGCTTTCGTGAGGAACAGCCAATTAAGAGTATCGGTTAGCCATTGCCACAAAACAGCAAATAGCCTTTCCTATGAAATACGCAAAGAGACAAATGATTTTACTTTTAATTGCTTTTATTTGAACCTGTGGGCCATCTTACAACAATACACAGATACAAGGAGTGAGAAATAGAAATGACTTACATTTGTTTCTAGAACATTGGCTTATGTTCAGTTTCTAGAATGTTGTAAAGAAAACTCAAGTCATAGAAGACTGTTTTATTATTGAAATTACTCAGAAAACCAAACTCCAAATAATTAAACCACACTCTTGTCACTATTGCTGCTACCTAAGTACAGGTTTCCTGGCTGAAGACGTTCATGTCTGACAGCATTATATTCAAGCTCTGGAGAGAACCCCACACTACCATCCTGCAAGGCCATCGCAAACCTGGGAGATTGATGGCTAGGATCTTGACTGTAAGAGCAGCATTTTGGCCCTCGCCTCCAGCTAATCTCAAGGTATTCTATCTTGACCCATCTCTCCACTGTAACATGACAATTAGCCCGAGATCAATATTTGGCCATGGGGTTCGCACAAGAAGCCTGGACTAAATTCATGTACAAGTATACTTAAACCTATGCCTTTTCCTGCCCCTAAGAATAGCAATGATAACAAAAGATTGACAATAACTATCTACATTCTTCATGAAAAGATATACAAAGAGTACAATGTGGACTTTCCACTTTAATATGAAGCTGATAATGCGGGGAGTAGCCAGTATCCTTAGATGTTTGAGAGAATCAGCTGATGCTAGCATTCCCCCTGCTTCGTTTGACTACCCAAGTGAGATGAGAAGAACTAGCTGACTTTTGAGAGATCCTATGAGAGCGTGAATGACGTGATTGTTCCAAGTGTATTTTCAACTGCTAAACACACCACCGCTCAGACTCAATATGGAAAAAAAAAAAAGAAGTCTGTGGGGAAATGTGGTTCCAGCATTTCGCTGATGGACAGAGTGCAAGAACAAAGCCCGTTTTATTTTTTAGAGGAAAACAGTAAAGGGACTTCCAGTCAAGAGCATTTACTGGTAGAATGTCTTATGCATGGAGCTGGATTTCAGGAACTGATTCGAGGTCTTTCTCTTCTCTAGAGGCTCATTACCTTCAGTTTTCCACTTTGTCTCAAAAAAGCTGGCTCCCAAAAGCCTGCTGTGAGAAATTTTCACTTACTAGCCTAGATCTCTACATTTTTAATGCCATTTTTCTTTTTACTTAATTCTCCTCCTAAAGAAATTCCCTTTATTGATGTTCCTGTAATTCAATAGAGTTGGCAAGATGTTCTTTAGAATGCATATTATTTGAAGGAGGGAGAACTTCATATAAATGCAATACAATTATTAGCCATCCTAGTGAATAATTATGGTCCCTAAGCAGTCACTTTTGTAGACATGCAACTGAAATTAAAGTGCAAAAAAAACCCATTCTTATAGATGTTAATTGAAAATTAGTGATTACTGTATTTGTACTACAAAGCCTAAAATGTCTTTCTCGTATGTAATTTTTAATAAATCTAAATGCTCTGTCATCCTTTTTTCTGCTAAAATCTAAAAGAAAGGATATTTTTCTCTCTATGATTTATTTCTCTTTTGATTTTTTAAAAAGTGTTTATTTAGTTTTAGATAAGGGAAGTTTGGGAGAAAGAGAGGGAGAGAAACATCAATGTGTGGTTGCCTCTTGGGTGCCCCCTACTGGGAAACCTGGCCCACAACCCAGGCATGTGCCCTGACTGGGAATCGAACCAGCGACCCTTAGGTTTGCAGGTCAGTGCTCAATCAACTGAGCCACACCAGCCAGGCCTCTCTCTTTTGATTTTTAATATCACATGATATTTGAGTTTATAAGCCCTGCTGTCTTTCAGAGTTCATTTTTTTAATTGTTTTTATTTTACTTTCCAATTAAATTATAAACTGCTTGATGACAGAGATTTTATGTATCCCTCACAGAACCTTTTATTGTAATCTAGATTACTAACTGTTAATTGAAGTGAGCCATTACATTTTATTGCCTACTCTTCTTCCAATTTGGATTAAGGCTGTATCTGAGGTTATGATGTCCTCATTTTTACTTATAGTGCTTTACATAAATCAGTAGGAGTGAATTTAGGGGTCATATGTACTTTTCCTTGCTCAGTTATGATCCTGCTCTATTATCTTTGGGCCTGATCATATAAATATAATTGGCTGGTGGGTCAGTGTTACCTAACAAAGTATTTTATTTTAAGAAATAATAGACTTTGTATATAATGAGACTTCAAAACATATAAAGTATTTTCGTATAATATCCATATTGTCATATGAAAAAGAACATCTATTTTTATCAACATGAAACTTCAACTTTGATATGTCTTGTGATAATTCATACTCTTAATTATCTTATTAACAGCTTTTACAATGAAGATTATCTGCACAGCATCCATGATTTGGCGTATATTACAGGAGAAAAAATGAGAATGAAGTGGCTCAACAGTAGTTCCAGCGGTAGAAACAGCTTTTTAAACATTCAGAAGGAGTGTGGGTATGTCAGAAGAGGTGGTAATACAGTAATATAATATCACAAACCAACAAGCATTTCTCCATTAAAATAAATTGAGTTTGAATCAAACCTAAAATAAATAAGAGACTACATACTCATTGGATAAAATTGATCTAATGAAATTAAGATTTCTGTAAATAAATAGGATCTATTTAATTATGTAAAATATGCGACTATTTCATTTGGATATCAAATTGCATTAGTTTATAGTGTGTGTGTTATCAGTCTGGTAACCAACTCTGATGAAAATGAGAATGCAGAGCACTAGTGTGGCACACAGTGCTCTGAGAGATCCTAAAGGAAGGCTCCAGTCAATTCCATAGGCATACGCCTCTGCTGTCATCTTCCATTGCATCTGTGTAGATCACATGCCTTTGCATGTATTCCACTAAAATACAGAACTCTTTGCCCCAGAGAAAAAATCCAGTCCAAGAGTTATTGGTATAACTTTAGAAATGAGAGCCAGAGACTCATATTCTACCCCTTACTAACGGCAAAAACTCCTTGGAAGTTGTGAAGGGAGAGGACTTTTTTTGCTATTAATATTTGTAACTTCATCCTGCCCCTAAGCCCTAGTACCTACTGGTAGCCATTACATAGTAGATGTATAAAGTAAGGAACTAATCTCAGAAAAGTAAATTTTCTTTCTGGGGTCTAACATAAGCTTGACTAAAATAGTAACCATCAGACAAGGCAGGAAAGACAATTTATTTCTTATTTCCTTGAAGAGAAATATAAGAAGAGATCATAGAACAGATCCATAAAAATCATAAGATGCTGTACTAGAAAATTACCTTTATTCTAAAATTCTGTAAGAATTGTTTCCCTAGGAAACTGCAAACTGAAGTGCCGAGATGCAAAGTCACAGGACCTCACTCAAAGTTTGGAGCCAAATTCCCTAATAAGCATGATGTTCATCTCCACTTGGGCCTGGATGACAATGTGACAAGTAGACAACTGATGGAAGAATTTGGGGTCTCTCCAAATGACACCAACACTGAACTGAAATTGCCACTTCTGTTATTACTGATTAAGTGACCTAAGAATGTGTGGATTTTGTCTCCTGCTTTCTGTACTTTAACAAGCATCCATTGAATTTCTACCATGTTCTAACTCATTGTGTATATGGAAAGTGGAATCTCAAAGGTGAAAATCTCAAATAACAGAAAATATAGTGGAAAATCTTAATGGAAAATATGGAGCCAATCACTGTGGCTTATGCTCAGCCAAAATATAATGGAAAAAATAGGAACAATAATGGTTAGTGGAAAAGACATGCACAGAACTACCTGTAATATGATTGGTTTATTAGCTTTCTGCTTCATTATTAGCTTTTTGGTCCCCAGGAGGGTGAAATGCTCGCTGGGACTGAGTGATGACCACAGCAGAGCTGAGGGTGAGGGCAGTGTTTTAGCATCAACTGGCCATAGTGGAAGGATGATAAATTGATAGGCAAATCTACGGTAGAAAAGCATTGCTGAGATAATCCAACAAACTCATTGTTTGGGCTATGATTTTTCATGTTCTTATTCTTATAGAAACTAAACTGCTGAAAGCAGTGAAATAAAAAGAAACCAAAAAGTTAAACTTCTTGAAAACATTTTGGAGGGTCAGGTCACATTCTCGGAATTCAAAAATTTAAGTTTGCCTGGGTCTTGAGGGAGAGGGTTTTAAGAAGCAGGCATAAGTTAAAGAAATTCTCTTTTTTGTCCTGCCTATGGGAGTTCTGAGGGAATATATTTTAAAGACAAAGGGGAAAAAATTAGAAGCAGTAATATTAGACCTGTTTCTGAGTGTGCTCTAAGGCTTGAGAAATGTCCACATTTGTATGAGACATGTCAGTCATTGGCATCTTCAGGCAGACTAATAACCATTCTCAATTTTAAAAAAGATAAAATATAAGATCTTTCTTTGATAAAAAGTTTTTTTTCATTTGATTCTCAATTCAGAGGCAGAACAATAAGACAAAAGGGCAGACTGTATAGTTAATAAAATTAAAAGCATTGGTTGTTAATACAATAAGCAATAAAAGGAAAATAATGGATAACTAAAATTATCTAAAGAAAATATATGTAATGAGAGTTTATAGAATAATGTTATTCTGTTATAGTGTTATTTAGTTTTAACAGTTAATTCATAAAATTTTAAGTGTTGCTTGGAAGATCATGTGAATCCCAGCTATTTAGAATCTGATACCACTTGTACCACTTGGGTTTTATGACCCAGCTCAAAGGGACTGTGCCCGAAGGGGAAAAACATGAAGAAACTGTGGAGGGCCCTAAAAAGACAATCACAGGAATGGCCTTGAGGGTTTGAAAACAAAGTCATGTTTTCTTTAAGTAACTGTTTGCTTTGCAGAAATCACTCCTGACTTGAAACTGAGGCAGCAGAGTGCTGGGTAAAGGTAAGAGTGCCATCCTTGGAGACACTCTGAGTTTGAATCTTATGTCTGTCCCTGATTAGCTGTGTGACCATGGACACCACATTTAAACTGTGCCCCATTGTCTCTCTGAAAAATAGGAACAAGGGTGGGACTTATTTCATAGTGTCAATGTGATGGATGATTAAGGAAATGAATGTCCATAAAGTGCTTATGAGAGTGTCCGATACATAGTAAATACCACATTCATGCTTCCTATTATCATTACAACTGAATCCTGGTGGAAAAATCAATGTATGCCCTTGGGGTGACAAATGATCATGCCACTTGACATAAACTGTGTGTTGTCTGACCACCAAGTGCTAAAACATGCACAGAGGCAGCCCGTCATCAAATGACTGTGGTATGTATGTGATAGGGCTCAATTAAGGCCTAAGGAAGGAACCAACAAGAATTATGGACAGAGGGTGGATAATACTACGGATTCACTTCCTCCTTCTTTATCACCACTTTTTCCTCCACTCTTTATAAGAGGTCCCCTAAACCTGGCTTAAAGATGGTTCTATACGATATCCCGGCCCCGGCCGAAAGTGGAGGGTTGTAACACATCTGATTGTTTTGTTTGTCAAAGGCTGGTCAGGGACTTGTAGATAATGAGACTGAAGATTTGAGCAAAAGGAAGTCTTGAGGAGAGATGTGGATGAGACTTTCAGAATAGGCCCATGCTGTACGGATACCTACATCTCGCAGGCACGCCATCAAAGAGTACCAGCTGCAGGAGAAGCTCTCAGTGATCAGGTGGACAGATGACTCGTTCTCCCGATGTCTCTTTATCTGGACACTTCTGTGCTTGTTCGAAGGCTCATAAACAAAGTTGGCATGAAGTTAAAAATGTAGATTATGCAAGGGCTCAGTAAAATGCACTTCTTTACAACATGGCTCATCTGACTACCGTTACTACCTGGTTTTCCAAAGGCAGAGATCAATGGAGAGTCTGATATGGCATGACTCAGGAAACCTGGCCATAAGTTTGTTACTTTTTGACTCCAATTATCAAGATTAGACCTTCTTGAATTAAATACTTATTAGGAATATCTAATTGCTATTAGGGTATATTGGTGTGTGTACCAGTTCTTATTCTATATATAGAAGGACTATGGCTATACATACGCCATCTCTGCCTGTCATGCTTCTTCCAGGAATGTTTCTACAATATTCAAATAACATCCTGTTTCTGACCAGGGAATTTAAAATAAGTAAGGAAATGAGTGTGTATCCATGGCATTCACAGATCTTAGCATGTACTCAACCGTTCAAGACATAGCCTCTATGAACAGTGGAAACGGGCCTGTCATGGTTTCAGACATGGGGCAACATCTTATTAGGTTGGATTTGGCCCCACACTAGAAGCAACATGTGCTGCCAATTAGGAATCAGTATGCATTTGCTCTTGGATTTTAATCTCTACCAAAGGAGACCACTACAATGACTTATCATTAGAAAGCATTGATGCTATGCAAATAATTGGTACTGGTGACAATTCCAACGGCCTCTTATATACTGTACAACATTGTTTCCCCAAGTATGTTTCACTGATTGCTACCTGCCCAGGATATGTTAGTAAATGCTCTATTGCTGAATTAGTTTGGGAAATTTGGGATTCAAGAAGGTTAAATGGATTTTTTTTATTATAAAACATTGGAGACTATACCATGACAGTTTGCTTTGTGAATTTTCAAAAGGAGTAAGAAGTAATAACATCCCAAATTTATCTGATCATGGAATGCTATTTATTTATTCCTAAATAGTTTTCTTATATTACTGTACCACAAAGACACATTTAATGGAAACTTTAAGGAGATGTTTTAAATAATGATATTTGGATAGAAATCAGTCAAGCAAGTGGTGTGAAAAAACTATTGCTATTATGGTTATAAAAACTGTAATAAAAAAGCCCTAGATAGATAGGTTTGTTGAATTTGGTATAAACATAGTGTTTGGCAGGATTCTTTAGCTTCAGGAAAGCCAGTATCTGTAGCTGACGAATCATCAACCAGTAGTCACAGTCCCACATTCCCAGTATCTCTATTTACTAGTATTAAAATCAAAGCAGTGAGAAATATACTCTATCCTGGATTCACAGGCGTTTAGTCAAGGACACTTAGCAGTTTCACAGGAATTACATTTGCAAAGTAAAGGCACATTTGTTTTTATTTTCAGAATATGTTGAAAAGAGTAGATGGCATTCAATTCGTAGAACCTGACAAGGTACAAGATAAAGAAATGGAATTGTCATTCATCAACCTGTGTCAGAAGATACAAAAGTAACTAATTGCACAATCCTGTTTGATTTGGTTTGTTTTTGTATTTCTAATATGAAAGAAAAACTAGGGAAAGCTGAGTGATAGGCATGAAATGTTACTTATAAATGAACAAGTACTTTAAACCCATGAGCTGATGGAGCATTTGATTTTGTCTTCGGAAGAAGAAAATCACTAAACACTTAACAGTGCTCTTTTCGGTCTCACAAAATCTGACATTTTAAACAAGTGATGCTTGTACATCCTATTCTGTGATGAAAAGTATTGCATATTTCATATTTCCATTCTCTCTCTTCTTTGCCTATAAAAGTCTTTCCAAAATCCATCAGTGCTATTTTAAGCATTAAATTATATACACTCTAGATTAAATTTTCCTAACTACACATGCAGATAGCCTTTGAACTGGAAATCATGTCATTTAAAATAGGCCACACGTTCCTAGGAACAGTCACTTCACACACAAATGTTGTTGCCTGGCTTGAACAATTCTCTGAGATTTCTTATGTCAAAACTTTACTCAAGTTTTTTGACCAATTTTTACAAGTGTTCTTTTGTTAAGGGTTAACCAATCATTATGGCTTATGCTCAGCCAAAATCGATCAATTTGTTTGCTCAATGAGTAGAGCAGAGTAACAAGAGAGAACATATAGCTTCCTTCTAAAGTTTAGCTTTGACATTGGGGAACACTCTATGCTACCTGCCTCCGTTTAAAACACTGTAGTATGTGAAAAGCCAGAAACTAGTGGGGGGAAGGGAAAGGTAAGGTGTTTATTCAGCAGCACCTCCTACAGCTAGGCCTTGTCCTCTCTGGTTCATATGAACACTATTTTTTATCTAATTTGTTATGATTAAGAACCTCAATTATACCAATAGTCCTAAAGTTTTGCATGTTGAGTCCTCTGTTTCTTCCAGACTGCGGCATAATGAATAATCCTCTCTTGATCAACATCATTGGAAACCAAAGATACATGTATGTACAAACACAAACACACATACAGTACAGTTTTCCACGTTCATAGCAAAAATTATTAAATCCTGAAATATCTGAAAATATTAAAGATTAATTGAATTTCTTGATTTAAATATTTAGTAATCATATTAATGAGCATACACAACAATGTCTAAATAAGATTTCAAAGCCTGTTAGCTTTTGATAAGATTAATAATAATAGTAATTTCTGACATTTACTAAGTCTTTGCTTTCTTTTCATTTACTAAGTTTCCATGCTAGGCATTTTGTTGTAAGTAATTTTATTCATCCATACAACAAAATGTTCAGATATACATAATATTGTCTATAGTACAACCAAAACTTAGACTATAGCTTATTCAAGCTAAAACAAAATAAAGGAAACCCAAATGGTTATTGGCTACCATCAAGTAGCTATTAACCATCAGATAAATGAATGAGCAAAATTTGAGTGACTTCATTCTCCAGCAGCTGAGCTGTTCCCAGTGAACAGTGAAGCTAGGATGAGAACCTAAAACAGTGTAGTCCCTAACCACCAGTTCCTGAAACATTCTAGTCTTACGTCAAAAGAACACTGGATTGGTGCCTCTTACGGCACTGGTCACAAATATGAATCATCAAACAATATTTTGCTTTGGGGGGATATTTTAGATTTGCTTATCTAGATTTGAACAGAAATTAAATAATGCCTTAGTACAATGTTGTGAGCCAGAGGCCAGGAAAATGCTGATGTAAGAGAAGCAAAGCACTTCATCTATCACTCACAGTCCCTGCAATTTGTCAGAAACAGTTATTTTCTTTCCTATAAAATCTCTTTCGCTGAATTGGAAAATGTGATACCATCAAGTAGCCAGGCACTTGTGTATACAGAGCCCCTTACAGTGATACCGTGGGGCTTCTCACTGCAAGGTGGCTGGCTTAGAGGCACTTTTTCATATGGCATATATTAACAAGTAAAAGAAGTTAATGCGAGTATTGTTTGCTTTTCATGTCCTCTCCTCTCCTTTGCTTCAATGATGAGTATATTTATATTTTTGAATGTGGGAAGGGGTAGTCGTTTATGTCTTCTTCAGAAAGAAGATAATTTTCTTAGATATAAATTTTCTTAGATATAAATTTTCTTAGATATAAAACATGAGATCAGAGCAAAATCAGTGATGTTAGAAACATGTACACTACAGTGAATCTATCATCCAATAAGATATTTTAAAGGTATACAGACATTATGAATTCTCTCTCCACCATCACTGCCCATTTTATTACAAGAACTTGAAATAGTTTACTATTGCCAGTAGCTCCTGGAAGAAACTGAGGAAGCGGTGAGAAAAGACTGAGCCGTTCCCTTCTCCCAATGCAGTACTTGTTCCCTGGGTGCTGAAGGAACCCTAACTCGCTCAGTGGTTCACAACTAAAACTAGAAAACACAACTAAGCAATCAGATAACCAGTGTGACACAGTATCTACTCTGGAGTGAAGAATTAGATTTTTAGCGATTATGGAAAGTCACTTAGATTAATTATTTCTTTCCTTAACAGTATTAAACAGTCCTTCCACAAAAAGCAAGATTGAGAAGCAATTGAAAATTAGTTATAGACATCTATAAATATCTACTGATCATTTGATCTATGCAGATCACTCACCAGGTGTTGTGGGGCACTAAGAAATAATATAAGGAGCTCCTACCCTTTGCAACAGCATGGATGGAAGTGGAAAGCATTATGCTGAGTGAAATAAGCCAGGTGGTGAAAGACAAATACCATCTGATCTCACCTTTAACAGGAACCTAAGCAACTAAACAAACTGGCAAGCAAAATATAACCAAAGACACTGAAATAGAGAACAGGCTGACAGTGACCAGAGGGGAGAGGG
>PVKM010009394.1:0-36968 GCA_004027735.1 Carollia perspicillata
TATTTTTTATTGTTGTTTGATTACAGTTGTCTCCATTTTCCCCCATAGCCCTCCTGCCGCCCCACCTTTGAACCTACCCTCTTTGGCTTTGTCCATGTGTCCTTCATATGTATTCCTTGATGGCCCTTCCTCTATTTTACCTCATCATCCCTCTCCCCTCCTCCCTCTGGTCACTGTCAGTTTGTTCTTTATTTCAATGTCTCTGGTTATATTTTGCTTGCTTGTTTTCTTTTTTTTTTTTGTTTGGTTCCACTTATAGGTGAGACCATGTGGTATTTGTCTTTTACCGCCTGGCTTATTTCACTTAGCGTAATGCTCTCCAGTTCCATCCATGCTGTTGCAAAGGGTAGGAGCTCCTTCTTTCTCTCTGCTGTGTAGTATTCCACTGTGTAAATGTGCCATAGTTTTTTGATCCACTCATTTACTGATGGGCACTTAGGCTGTTTCTAGCATTTGGCTATTGTAAATTGTGCTGTTATGAACATTGGGGGTGCATGGGTTCTTCTGAATTGGTGTTTCAGGATTCTTAGGGTATAATCCCAACAGCGTAATTGCCAGGTCTAAAGGCAGGTCCTTTTTTATTTTTCTGAGGGAATTCCATACTGTTTTCCACAGTGGCTGCATCATTGACAATTCTTACCTGTACCAATTATCACTGTGATGATCGTCAAATACTGACTTTCAAAATTCTCCATTCCCTCCATATTTATCAGATGGGATTTTACTGTGAAAAAGAACCCTCTTCATTCCCCTATTTATTTGTGTACTTATTATCAATATTGACTTGCGAATTCCTATTTTATTTAGTAGGCTATAATTTATCATTACCCCTTATTTATTTTATGCTCAAATTATTATAAATTGAGCTAGTGAGAGCCCTTTCAAAATGATTCCAGTGTCCTTTTGATATACTCTCATCATTTTTTTGAGCACTTATTTTTTTTCACCTAAAATGACATTTAACCCCCGTGTTCTCCTTTTCCAGGCAGTCCCAAAGCCAGCCGTTTCTCCTAGCAGCTCTGTGTCCTGTTTATCAGGAATGGTGGTCAGCAAACAAGACGAGGCTCTAGCCATGCTGCTCAATGCTGCTGGGGTCTATTGCTTCTAAGCTCTTTGGCCTTGTAGCCTGGCCAACAAAATGCAGTCACGATGTCAAATATTCATCAGCCCGATGGAGGAAAAATAGTGTATCTGTGCAGTGTTCATGTGCACTTCTCTCATTGTAGTGAACTTGAACTGCTTTGTCTATGGAGGAACAGTCCTGCAATAATGCTCTTCTTAAGACAGATTTGTAGACTCGCGAGACTGCCTTTTGCGAGAACGAAAAGGCGCACGTGGACTGTCTTACAAAGAGCTGGGTCTGGAGAGACGTCGGGTGAGTAGTAGAGCAGTCACGTAGGAGGAAGCCGGGAAGCGGGGGGTTAAGCAGTATGTGCGAGGTCACGCAACATACTGGTGACAGAGCTGTGGTTTAACACAAATGCTCGCCCATCCCTCCCAGCCCTTGGCAGTGATTTATCGGATGCTTTTTTGAACAACTGCTTCTTTTAAGCTGCTGTAGATTTGTGTGTACATTAAAATTTGACCTTGTTATATAACTTCTGGCACAAAAAGTTATTGGTAGCCTGCCTATACCCCACTTAAGTTCCTGCTGAAGTTTTTACCTAAAGAATGAAAAAATTGTTGCATGGGTTTGGAGAGACAATTCTTCTTATAAATAGTGCTAAAACTCCTTTTTTATATGGACCTGTGCAGCTAAAATCTAAACAACAAAGACATTTGATTTACTGCAGACATTAGGTTGGAGTGTTAAGTGGTTGTTTTAATTTTAGAGTTTTTATAAAAGAGCTGCTCTCACCATATAGTTGATTACAATTTAAAAACAGAGACATATGATTTATTATAAACAGTGTTTTTGAGAACTAAACTTTTTCTGAAGAACTAAAAATATGTATTTCAAAAAACTTCAACTCCAGGAGATGGGGGGACCTGACTGGTTTCTTTTCCTCCTTTGGAAATGGTGTGTGGATGTTGAGTTTCAAATGATCAGGGTGTCTTCCTTGGTGGTGTCAAAGAATAAGAAAGAGGAGTAGGAATCTTCTGGGTTTGACCCGGCTAAAGATAGGGCTCCAGGAAATCTGGGTAGGTAAAGGGCAGAGTAGGCTTGGTCTGGCCGGTCCACTCCGGAGTTATTTTGTCTCCTCTTAACTGCCCATCCCCTCCCCCTTAGTCCCATTATCTTCTCTCTGCCCTAGCCAACGGGAACAGATCTGACCCGAGTGTCAGCAGAAGCATCCTCACACTACCCAACGCTGTGCTCTCTCACGGCCACCGTAAAACTCCGCGAGACCTGGGAATGCCAGTGTCCAGTTCTAAAAAGTGTACACTTCCCCACTCAGGTGAGGAATCCATGAAATGTTTGGTGCTGAGGTGTTTGGGTTTGCAGCCCTTGCTTCGTTGAGCAGTCCCAGTGCTTTTTTGAGCAGTCAGAATTGTTGTGTGCAGCATTTTCCCTGAAAAATGGAAGAGTGAGATATTTTTCTTGGGAAGCTGTGTTTAAAGTTGAGTGTGAGGGTCTGTATTATTTAGAGGTTTTGCCAAATTAAAAAGAAGAGTAAATCTGATAAAGGTCTGTAAGTTGAACGGAGCCCAGTATGATGGCTTTAATATACTAAGTATCCAATTATTACATTCCTTTTCCATCTAAAGCTCCCCTTCTTTCACTGCATCCTGAAAAGAGATCACACTACTTCTGAAGTGATGTGCGCACACACACACACACACAAACTACTAAGGCCAGTGATGGTGTCCTATCGCTATAGGAAGACCGGGAGGGACCCCCAGGTCCTGGAGCGAGCGTGCTCTCCATCTCCCCTGGCCCCTAGTATATTACTCATAGTAAACCAATGCTAAGCCATCTGAAACTTAGAGATGTGTTTGAATTAAGATGGCTTCTTTCTAGATTTTCTGATAAGTTGGTCAAAGCTCAATTCTTCTCTCCCTCTCAACATTTTTCTTCTCTTATTTGCTCTGTCCCTGCCTTGTGCCAGGCCTAAGCATGTGTTTCATTGACCTGTCGGATAAGGTAGCACTGGAAAACCTTCTATATAATTCCTTGGAATAAATAGAGAATTATTTCAGCAGAAGGGAGATTTCCCCCCCAGGTTACATTGCCCCAGAATTAATCAAAGTCTTGTTTTAGTCAACAGTTCTTGAGTAAACAGGGTAATAAAAATGTTTGTGTGTTTCTATGCACTGGGTGCTGTTCTAAGTGTTTTCCATGTGCTATTCACTTAATGAACCTAACTCCACAAGGGTTTTATTTTCGTCCCCATATTGCAGGAATAGAAACAGGAATAGGGAAATTAAGAAACGTGTTAAAGGTCATGGTCCTAGTGAGAGGTGAGATTGAAATTTGATGGTTGGCAGTGCTGGCTACAAGGCTGATTTACTAAAAAAGAATAAAGTCAAGTGCTTCCAGAGGGCGAGGCACTGCTGTCAGAACCTCACGAATGTCAGGACTTCTGGTCTTCACGAAACTACGAGGTGTGCTCATTTTCTGCCTACCCCTCGAGCTACTCTCTGGCCTTCCATACTCTGCTCTGCTCCTTGAGAGTCTGATTTTGGGGACTGAACGTTTTGCTTTATGGTCTCTGGTTGTGTTTGGTCAATGACAGTTTCCAGCATGAGGTCAGAAGCGGGGAGCAAAATGGCATCATGGTACTTATTACTCTAGTTCCCTCCCTTCGAGTGGCTGTGGGTTGGCTGCTTCTTTTCCTCAAAAACCATAGCTCCTGGTTTTCTTTGACAGTCGCTCTCTCTGGGTCCGGGAAAGAGCTCCCTCCTCTTACCCATTAAACGGAGGGGTGGTGCAGTCTCTCTGCTGTTGCAAGCTCAGGGGTGCTCTTATTCCATACCTACAGATTTGTAAATAGTCCTTCATGAAATGCTCCTCAAACACCAAGACAGACATTGTTTTCTTGCTAATATTCATATTAAACAAGGTATGTTCTGTTATTAGCAGCACCCATACTTGATTTATAGAGCACAGGGAAGTTCAATACAGGGCCCAAAGGAATTGTTAGAACTGGGATTAAAATCTAGGCTATGTGGCCAGTCCACGCTTTAAGTCACTACACTCTTCTGCCTCTTGGTTTAAGCAAGCGGTGGCCTTTCTGCAAAGAACGCTCGCAATGCTGGTTATTACACACCAATGATAATCGATGGGTAGTTCACTGTCACAAACGTCAGTGATGTGAATTTTTACAGCATAAAACTTCTATGGGGTAAATACAATGAGTTCATTCACACATTGATCAAATATTTATCAAAGTTGTTCTGTGTGTCAAGCACTTTGTTAGATTTTGGGGATAAATTGTCAACAGAAGGAGATTATTCTTTTCTTTTCTTGGGTGAGTTCGTGTATTTTTTATTGCATCATTTCAGGTTACATAATGTTAGGTTTTCTACTCTTGGTGTTGCTAAATTTGATCACATGGTTAAAGTGGTGATTGCAGAATTTGCCCTATATAATTAATGTCATGAGTGGGATGTAACTTTGAGGCCATATGAGTATCTTGACTCCAACAATTTTAAAATATATTTTATTGATCATGCTTTTATAGTTGTCCCAGATTTTTTCCCTTTGCCCCCCTCTACCTGGTACCCCCATTTCCTCCAGCAATTCCCTCCCTTAGTTCATGTCCATGGGTCATGCATATAAGTTCTTTGGCAACTCCATTTCCTATACTGTTCTTAACATCTCCCGCTCCCTACCCCGCTCCCATCTATTTTGTATCTACCAATTTGTAGTTCTTGATGCCAGCACCTTGTCATTCCCCTCTTTCCTCCTCCCTGCTGATAACCCACCAAATCGTCTCCGTATCTATGATTCAGTTCCTGTTCTGCTTATTTGCTTACTTTGTTTTTTTAGATTCAGTTATTGACAGTTGTGCATTTATTGCCATTTTAATGTTCATAGTTTTGATCTTCTTTTTTTTTCATAAATAAATCCCTTTAACATTTCATGTAATAAGGGCTTGGTGATGATGAGCTCCTTTAGCCTTACCTTGTCTGGGAAGCGCTTTATCTGCCTTTCAATTCTAAATGATAGCTTTGCTGGATAGAGTAACCTAGGTCTAGGTCCTTGCTTTTCATTACTTTGAACACTTCTTGCCAGTTTCTTCTGGCCTGCGAAGTTTCTTTTGAGAGACCAGCTCACAGTCTTATGGGAACTCCTTTGTAGATAACTCTCTGCTTTTCTCTTGCTGCTTCTAAGATTCTCGCTTTATCTTTAACCTTTGGCATTTTAATTTTAATGTGTTTTGCTGTGGTTCTCTTTGGGACACTCTGTGCTTCCTGGACCTTCATGTCTTTGCTTCACCAAATTAGGGAAATTTTCTTTCATTATTTTTTTCAAATAAGTTTTTAATTTATTGCTCTTCTCCTTCTGGTACCTTTATGATTGGATGCTGGTTTGTTTGGAGATGTCCCAGAGGCTTCTCATTTTATTCTGTTTTTTTTTTTAATTCTTTTTTTCTTCTTCTTGTTCTGATTGAATGCTTTTTCTTTCTCTTGTTCCAAATTGTTGATCTGAATCTCAGCTTCATCCCCACCCACTGTTGGTTCCCTGTGGATTTTTCTTTATTTCACTTAACCTTTAATTCTGCCAGGGTCTTTTTTATGCTATTGCTGTACCCAGTGATTTCTCTGAGCATCCTGATCACCAGGGTTTTGAACACTGCATCTGATAGGTTGTTTATCTCCATTTCATTTCATTCCTTTTCTGCAGTTTTGTTCTGTTCTTGTTTGGGGGCCATATTTCTTTGTCCCCTCAATTTGGCAGCCTCCCTGTGTTTGCTTCTGTGTGTTAGGTAGAGCTGCTTTGACTCCCTGTCTTAGTAGCATGGCCTATTGTAGAAGAGGCACCTATAAACTGTGTGGTGTGGAGCCTTAGGTAATTGCCAGGGTGGGGCAGCCTGTTTCACTGCTTTGTGGCTCTGTGTGGAGAGGGCTCAGAGAGGGGACAGTGCCACTGCCTGGCTTCTGGAGATTGCCAGAGAGGAAGCTCTCTCCCTGGCACTCACCCCTTTGCTAGGCACCTTACTTTCTCCCCTTCTGCTCATATGCCACTTGTACTCTCCCAGCTGTTGCCCTGGTGCTGAATCCTGGGGTGGGGAGTGCGTCTGTGTGAGTCCTAAGTCCGTTGTGGGCCCTTTAAGAGAAGTCTCTTAAGAATCCCACAGTTTCTTCTGCTGCCCCAACCTCCACTGATTTTTACACCCAGAAGTTATGGGGACTTATCTTTTTGGAACTGAAACCTTCGGCTGGGTGGTCTGGTCTTCGGCTGGGATCACTTGCTCCCTTCTGATTTTTATCTACCACACGTGGACGTGGGACTGCCTGTTCTGCCGCTTCTCCGTGCCTCTCTGCACCTCCAAGTCTCCACCCCTTCTACCCTTCTGGATGAATGTGGCTTCTTTAAATCCTTGGTGTTGGACTTGGAGCTTGATTTTTTTTTAACAAATCTGGGTGATATTTGTTTTGTAGTTTAGTTTTAATTGTTGCTACACAGAGACCAGGTGTGTTTACTCACTGCCTCCATCTCGGCCCGCCATCCTATTGTTTGGAAGAAATTGTGGGTAGTCCAAGGACTCAAGAATTTGTTTTTTGATATTTTGGATTTGATTACTAAGGAGAGAAATAGCACCCCTCCAAACTTGGCATTTAATATACCCATGTCATTATCATCCAATTTATATAACTTTGAAAAACTTTCTTTTGAGTCAAAAATGTTAATCAGTGATTTGTAATGTTTTCCTTTTTGAGGCAGTGGAGGGTCTCTTGTTAGGCATGATATAATTAAGGTATAGAGTCTTTGAAAATCAAGTGACACTTTTTTGACTGTTAGTACTGCAAGTAGAATCCCAATGAACATATGTGAATTCTTTCCCCTTTCTCACTGAAATATTCCTTTTGGGGGAATCATTTTACTATAAGCTTTTATAGGAAAGAACCCTGGGCTGGAGTAATAGTCCTGAATTCTGATACCACTTTGCCTCTAACTGGTGACAATATGATTTGGTTCACATGGGCCAATTGTCTGGACTGCACTTTTCTTGTCTGTATCATAATGAAGCTGGACCAGGTGGTCTTTTAACAGTAAGGTTCCATGACTTCTGATTCATCTGTATTGTGTTTATCCTTAACAAATATTAGGAGATACAAAGAAATGAAGAAATGCATCTAAGGTAGCAATTGTATTTAGTGCAGAGTTGGAGTAATATTTAGGTATCCCGATATCTGTTTTCTGGGCATGGTCCCTACAAAGAAATGGGTACTAGTTAGGGGTCAGTAACTACCATGTCAAACAGTCACAAAATGTACAGTCAGTGACAAATAATAGAAATCGATTTATTTTAAGGTGGCTCTCCTTAACTGAGGGACTCAGGGTGACTGAGGGTCTGGCATTTTCAACCCGTGTTTCTCAAGATCATTGTGGTTATCTGCTTCTGTGACAGTCAGAGGCAAAAAGGACATAGAGGAACGTATTTATCACTTGTGTAGGTTAGGTCTGAAATTGGCACATCTCCTTCTATTCATGTTCTGTTTTGCTGGAACTCAAGGTATTCCCTACCCAAATGTAAGGGAAGTTATCAAATACAGCACAGTTTTGTGCCCAGGGAAAAGAGAAGCACATGGGTTTCAGCGACCCATCAGTAATATTTGCCTTGCAATGGAACCGACATATGCAAGAACAGTTTTCTCTATCTTCAGCGAATTTGTCCTGTTCAGCTCTGTACTTTGTTTATACCAGCTACTTCAACTGAAATAAAAAAGAGACTGTGACTTGAAGCAGAAATGAGAGGAAGTATTTTTTCCTGAACTTGGTCCTGAGGGGGAACCAGGAGAGGAAGAAGGACAAAAGGAAAAACCAACATTCAGCAAAGAAGCCACAAAGAGACGTTGGAGGAGAGGGATGAGCGTGGCCGACTGGGAGGAGCAGAGGCTCTCTGACGTGCCGTCCTTCCGCAAGAATCCCGTCGGGAGTCACAAGGTGGGACTGCAGTGGGGAGTGTGGCCTTTGAGACTGTCCCTGGCAAAGGAGACCTAGAAATTACGGCTTCCGTGGTTTCCTGCTTGTTTCTTGCTAACAAATAAATGGAGCCACAGGCATGGCAGCGGAGCCTCTCTCTCCTCAGCCTCTTCCTCTCCTAGGGTCTCCCCGACAGCCACAGAACACTGAGATAGCATAGTTTCCATCCAAAGTCACAATTTATGAGTCCCTCTTGTTGTAAACTAACTTGCAGAATGGGAGAAAGAAAGAATAAGCAGGCAGGAAAAACTCATTTTTGGGTTTGTAGTTTTGAGCCGTGGGTACCGAGGCATCCTAAGAACTTGGATGAAATTTGACTTGTCATAGCATCATAGCATCTTTGAAAATAGAAGCAAGAACACAACAAATCAAACTAAGAAAAAGGTGGCCATCCCAGTGAACCTCAGAGGTAACTGAAACAGATGAAGATAACTTGGGAATGCGGTACAACTTTGTTGTAACTTCTTACAAATGTCCATGTGTGTAGTGCTTATCTAATTATGTCTTTTGGGTGAGCAGGAATCATATCCCCGTAAAGGCTGGCTCTGATATTGTTAGCCCCTAGCATGGTATTCGTCCAGTTGCTTCCGTATTTGGTCAGACTTGTCAGTGTATTTATTCATTCAGAAATACGAGAAGAAGGATGGTCCAAGTCACAGGAGAGAAAGACGCTTAATTCCTAAATGGGAGGCCTGGATTCAGTATTGGTCTGCCACGAGATCTGGTGACATGAAGCAAATTATTTAACCTCTTTTGACCAAGGTTTTTTGATTAGTAAAATATGTTGCTGTAGTTGACAGTCTTTAAGGAGTCCTTCAATGCTGACATTCAGCTACTCATATTGCATTTTTTTTCCCCAGAAAGGCTTTCAGATAGCAGATACTGGAAACATGTAGTTTTAGTTTTGTACGCCAGGGTAGCAGCAACTCTTTAAAAGTGTCTTCTTGAATAAGACGCTTCATTAGATTTAACAAACATTTATTTGGCTTAAAAGCCTTGCTTCAACATTCGACCAATCTTTGTGGAGTTATCTGGCTAAAATGAATTCATTCAAAAGCTTATTTGTGTCTACTACGGGAATCTATAAATGATTATGGTATGGTTCCCGCTTGTGAAAGGCTCATAGAATAGAAGGAGATCTAAGATGCTGGATGACTGTAGTATATGACAGAGTGTTAAGTGCTACTAACTCCCCAGTGTGGAGAACAGGAACAATAAAATGACACTGGTGTGGTCAGGACAGCATGAAGTATGTAAAGCAAAATGAAGTCACTCATGTCAACCAAGATGGCTGCCAGTCAGCCATGACACTTTGGTTCCAAAGGGAAGCTACCTAAGTCATGCTAGACACACATGGTAAGGAGACACACCTAACATATCTGTACATATGGTCGAATATCCATGTCTGCAGAGTGGGACCACCCATAAATAGACCCCTTGGCAAATTCCCCACATGCCATCAGGGGTGCCAAGGCACTTATTAAGAGACCCGGAAGGGTGGAGTCCACCACTTTCAAGGTATAACTGAGGCAGCTCCTGACCACTGCCGAGACAGCCGTGCTCCACTCACCAGAGTGCTGCTCCATGTCATGCTGACCTCCCATGGCATCAGCTGCCAGAGGCTCGGCCCTGCTGGACTGAGGACTTCATCTGCACTGCTGCCCACCTGGCTCCGGAGGTCCTTCCTTGCAAGATGCTGACAGCTCCCTTGACCACTGTGCTGTCTCCTGGACCCATAGACTGAGACTCTGGGACTCGGGCTCGTTATTCCCCATTGATTGTTGTGTGTCTGCTATATTTCTTTTAGATTGTTAGAGTGTGAGTAAGACATGAATGTATGTTGATGTTCTACTATGAGTGAACGAGCATTCAATAAAAGCTAAGGGATTAGCACAGTTACTGTGTGTGACTCTTGCCTATTCCTGGGTGCTGGGTTTCTCAGCAGGCAGCTAATTGAGCAGTGGCCCAGCTGACTTGGAGGAAAGTCTGCATCGTGAACATACACTTGTGACTCCCAATACTCAGGTGGTAGGAATTCACATAGGGAAATTTCTGCTTCCCTTGTCCTTTCTTTCTAGGGCAGACTATTTTTCTATAATTCCATGTGAGAGATAGGGTGATGAGAGAGAATGCAGAGACCCTCTTAAGAATAAGGCCCTGGCCAAGTCAGCATAGAAATAACATATTTCAGTATCACAAAGGGTAAGTCTAAACCTTGGTTTCTTTATCTGATAAGTCATCTTTAAAAAGTAAGTTTCCAGTAATGACAAAGTATAAGAATTATTTCTCACTAGAAAACAACTCTGTGTGTGAAGGAGAAATAAGAAGGTAATACTTTTCTTTTCCTGTGTGGCACAATGGAGAGACCAGGAACTCTGGACTGTTAATCTGGACACTGTTAATCTCCAATTGTGTAATTTCCCCTTATGTAAAAGTAGAGGTAATAGTACTTGACTCATAGAACTTCACAGTTTAAAAATAAGTGGCACTTACCCTGGCTGGTGTGGCTGAATGGATTGAGCACTGAACTGTGAAGCGAAGGGTTGCCAGTTCAATTCCCAGTCAGGGCACATGCCTGGGTTGCGGGCCAGGTTCCCAGTAGGGGACTCATGAGAGGCAACCACACATTGATGTTTCCCTCCCTCTCTTTCTCCCTCCCTTCCCCTCTCTCTAAAAATAAATAAATAAAATCTTTAAAAAAAGCACTCAACAAATGTTTGTTTTCTCCTTTCACAGTCAACAAAACATCACAATGTATTTATTTACCTGATGTATACATATAGTTTTTTATTTTCCATTGAGGAAGCTACTCTCATTGCCACATTCACAAAAACTTAGACAGTTATTCTTTACTTTTAAGAAAACATATTAGCCAAGCCCTCAAAACTTTAGTCAGTAGAATCTGTTGGTGCAAGGAGTGAGACTTTGGATTCATTCCTGGTGTATTACCAAGAAATGGCCAGAATGTGTGACATTTCTCAGATGCAATGTCTGTGTTGAAGGGCCACCTTTTGTCTTCGTGTTCACAGATGCCTTCCAGCGGTGTTTGCTGCGGAAGGCAAAGACACATTGTCTTAAATGGTGATGTCACAGGAGAATGAATGTCGAACTAAGCAAAGCCTCTCTCCCCACATTGCTTCTTCCCTCTTCTTCTCTTCCCCCTTAATAACTCTCACACAAGCCAGATTGTGTATTTTCTTGCACACGACTCTGAAAACACATCCACACTCTTGTTTTGTTGAGAGAGAGCCATTTGGACCATGAGAATGTGGCCTATACCACACTCACTCCATCAGTTTATCATAGTTAGTATGGTAGATATCCAAGGAGGTTATAATAGCTCTTTCCCTGTTTCTTATCATTAGGGACCATCTGACATGGGTACAAAAGATGGGGGTATGTGACATCTGGAGGCTTTTTTGAATGCTGTTAATTCTATTTCCCAGATGTTAGTGTTGTGGTTTGCAGATATATAATTCAGAGCAGTGTGCAAAGGACAGGGATTCGAATTCTCTTCGTGGGCTTGTATTTCCACTTCTCCTTCACTCCCATGCATGCCTTGCGGAGACACACACAAAAGTGACGCATTGGGTGAGGAGCAAACCGCAGTGGGGCGAGTGGGGGTGGACAAAGGCACACATACACAGACTTGCGGAAGGCACTGCCATGTGTCTCCACGAAGTCTCACCTTTTCAGGTGGTTTCGGTGAGTTGCCCCCAAAGCTACACTCTCTGTTAAGGCTGGGGATTATCTGCACAGGAACCCTATGCAATGGCAGTGAGTGTGAGTCTGCACAAGACGGCGATACTTGGTTTTTGCTCAGTGGGTGTATGAATTTCTATTGTCGGTCGCATTATGCTATTTCAGTGGCTGTGTCAGTGTTGACATATTACATAATTGGTGATGCATGAAGCAGCTGAGCACAGCAACACTAGACTCAATAAACAAGGCCCGATTATGCAGAGCAGTGGGTCCAGCACTCTGGTGGGGGTGGCAGGAGGTGGGGGTGGGGTGGGGTGGAGGGCACCAGCCAGTACAATGCCAGCAATTCCAACATGTGTCAGGCTGAGGAAATAGTCAGCTACACTGAAGTTATATCAAAGGAGCTTATTTTTTAGGTTCTGTGGCGTGAACATTTATTCCTTGAAAATTGTCTCTTCAATATGTTTTATAAACAAAAAGAGATTTTTAGAAAACTTGCAGGATAAAACAGACCGCTATGGAAAAATGATGAATTGTGTCAACTACCGAGTTATTACATTTTGGGCAAGTTCCCAAGGCTCTGCCAAGATAAAGTCTCTGGATTTTAGTTTCTTCATTGTAAAAAAAGAGAGGTTAGATTAGATAGTTCTGAGATCTATCTGTGTGTGTGTGTTAATCCTCACCTGAGGATAAGTTTATTGTCTTAGAGAGAGAGGAAGCAGGAGGGGGGAGAGAGAGACAGAGACATCAAAACATCAGTGTGAGAGAGAAACATTTATTATTTGCCTCCTGTGTGCACCCTGATGCGGGGTTGAACCTGCAACCTAGGTATGTGCCCTGACTGGGCTGAACCTGCAACCTTGGCGAATTGGGATGATGCTCTGACCCACTGAGCCACCCAGCCGGGGTGGATGTTGTCACTTAAGTTAATATCACATAGTTGGTTCTTAACTCCATATGTGGAATTTGGTCATCATTTTAAGAATATTATTACATTAGGAGGTCAACACTATTTAATGTATCATCAATATGTCACTGTGCTTGGGGGAAGATTTTAAAATGCAAATCTGTAAATAGGTTAATATATTAAATGACTTGATGATAACCATGATCTTGAAAAAATATTTTTGCGAGATTTAGTTTTCAAGTTGTTTCTTTTGGCTACAGTTTGCAATATCTTAAAATAGGAGCATCAAGGTGAGATAATTGGTAATGTTGCTTTCAACATGTTTAAGGATAATAAAGTTAGACTGTATATACTTCAGAACATAGCTAGATGTTGCTACAGTGATATACAGATGATTAATAATAATAATACCTGAGCAAAAAAGCATCATATAGACTGTATGATGAGAAAGAGACTATGGTAAGAATTGGTCAGAGGGATATGTGATTGATAATCATTAATATTATTAAAGATTTTTCTGGGCGGGAAATCTGCCTACTGGTTTGGGTACTAAGGCATTAGGACAGGGTCTTAGCAATCTATTTCTATTTCTCGACTTTGTCTCTCTCCTCCAGACCTTGTGAGTTTATTTTCTTTTTACACATTTGCTAAAAGCAAAACTAAAAATTCCCCACATTGGCCTCTTAAATATCAGGGTTTTTACCTTTAACTAATGTCCTTTTTTACATTAGAGGCCTCTCCCGCAGTCTCTGATCTTCTCCTACAACTAGTTAGCCAATGTTGTATGTTGTCCTATTGAAGAAAACCACACACAATCACCTGAGACCCCAGAAGTACTGGAGGTTAATGGTCTTCACAGAGGATTCATGGGAAGAGGAGGAATGAGCTGCGTTATAGAGCAAGATTACCCAGAAGCCTTTCAAACCTCCTTCCTCAGAACACTGTTACCACCCAGGTAGGGTTCTATTCGCTCACATAGAAGTGTGTGTGGCAGTGGCGGGTGGCTTCTGGCTAAATAATCAACACTGTCTGTGACATCGTTTTGGGTCCAACATCAAGCCCTGCAATAAAGTCAAGAAAAGGGGCTCAGCTCTTTATCTTTTAGGCCTGATTCAGGTCACTCCCTCAGTTTGTTAAATTAGATAGAGTAGGGGTTCCAGGACCCGAGGGTGTGAGTCCTGTCCCCACCATTAGTTATCTGGTTATGCGACACTGGGCCTTTTACTTACTCTGTGTTTCAGTTTTCTCGTTTGTGAAATGGAGCTCATTCTAGTCTCACCTCCTGTGGTGAGTGTGAATATTAAGTTAGGAGGTGTACTTAGCACATTACTTGACATGTCCCAGCACGATGAATTTTTAAGTCAGCCTTGAGAAATGGTAGCTTTTAATATAACATTTATTTATTATTGTTGTTAACTGGAAGAAGTGGTAGATATTTCACAACTGGATCTTAAGAATAAAAAAGTTCTGATTTTTAGTCTTTGTCAATTCCTGTGGTATAATCATTTCCATGGTGGCTGATTTGAGTTACTACCACGTTGTCAGTTAGATGCCCACCTTCCTGAAAATTGAACTGTTGGGTTTTGTGGGCTGGTGTGAGCTTGCTCTGGGATATCACTTAATGGAGGACTGCTTTCAAAAAGTGGCACCTGGCCACTTATTTACTTTTAAGTATTTACAAAAAAATTTACAATTATAAGTTTAAGTTACGTTAATATTGTTCCTCTAATTGTTAGCCACTGAGGAGAAGGTTAATAATGAATCTGTTTAGTTGGATTTCAAGTAGATGTGATAATTCTGTCATTGGCTATAGCTGTCACTTGGTGATTGGTGTTACAAATGTATGTACAAGGTCCATCCAGAAAAAGTCCGGCCATTGTTAATACAATGAGAATGGTTTGTGCCCCATCGATGTAACCTGGCAGCCAAGGAGAGTGGACTGGAATGTGCATGCGTGAGCAATGATGACTTCACTGCACTAATCAGTGGGAACGGTAGAGGCCGTTGAGTGAGCATATGTATTGTGTGGCTGTCACATTCAAAATGAGCAAGTAGAGCAATGAATCTGCATCAAATGTTGCAAGACATTGCATTGAACATTCAATATTCCTCTGTGTAAGCTATTCAGATGATTCAGAAGGCTGCAGCTATGGGCAAGTTGTGATTGGCAGCTTCATCACGACAACATGCCCGCTCACACATCAGTCTGGTGCAGGTTTTTTGCAAAATATTAAATCACCCAGGTGACTCAGCTGCCCTATAGCCCAGATTTAGCACCCTGCAACTTCTGGCTTTCCCAAAACTAAAGTCAGCTTTGAAAGGGAAGATTCAGGAAAACACGATGGGGCAGCTCATGGCAACTGGGAGAACTGTGTGATGTCCCAAGGTGCCTATTTTAAAGGGGACTGAGGTGTCATTGTCTTATGTACAATGTTTCTTGTACCTTCTTCAATAAATGTCTCTATTTTTCGTATTACATGGCTGGATACCTTCTGGACAGACCTTGTGTATTTAAAGCTCCATCCAAAGAACCAAAAAGATCTGAAGAAAAATTCTTGTTAACTTTTTTTTCCATTTAAAAAATATTTGCTGAGACATGTCCCTTAGACATTTTTTTTTCCTGAGAACAAGTACCATTTCCTTGGTTTTAAATGTTTGATGGAAAAACTATCCTAGTCGTTTAGAGTGACAGATGCCCAGCTTTCATACATCTCTATCTTTATATATGATTATATGTGTTTCTGTTTATATGTTTATTTGCATTGATATGTTAAACAAGTAGAGCTACTTTATTGGAGTTACAGTATTTATTTATTTGTTTACTTTCTTGTTGTTGATCTCCTCTACTAGATTAAAGCTCCATTACAGTAGGGATTACATTATTGCCTTCATTACTTTTTATTTTCAGTACCTAGATAGTACCTTGGGCATACTAGTTGTTCATTAAACATTTAATAAATGATGTGAAATAAGCCAGTCAGAGAAAGACAATTACTGTATCATTTCACTCTTATGTATGTAGAATGTGGTAAACAAACTTAACTAACCAGAAAAATAGAAACAGACTTATAGATAGAGAACAGGCTGATAATGTCTTGGGGGGCAGGATTGGGAGAGGTGGGGGGACTGAGCAAAAATGGAAAAAAGAGAAAGAACTCATGGACATGAATAACAGTAGGATGCTTGTGGGAGGAGGGGATGGGGGCAGGTGGAAGAGGGTATAGGGAGGATAAACAGTAATGGGAAATAAAAAAGATTATTCATGTAGAGTCACAGAGCATTTAATAAATGAATGAATGAATAAATAAATGAAACATCTAAGTATACTGAAAAATAATTCTACTGTATTTGGCCTTTAGAGACTTGGTTTTAATTTTTATTTCACTTAGGATTTTATGCCCTTTAACAATTTTATTCAAGAGATATGGCAGTGAACTCAAAATTTGCAGATAGAAATTATGGGTTAGCCATTTAATTACTGGCTATCTGCCAGAAACTCTTGGAGATCAACTGGGAATAAAGGACCAATTTTTTATTTCCAAATGTGTAATTATTTCTTCAACAAGAGTATATGCAGAAAGTCAAAGTTCTATTGAAAATTGAATGCTCTATTGGTATTCAACTAAGTGGGTAGCATTTCCTTAAAACCAAAATCTGCATCATTTATGGGGTAAGGTGAACAGTGAGCCAAAAATGCAATTTTATCACTACAAAAGCAGATTCAGGATAGAATGTTTCAAATTGTTTTGAAATCTCAAGAGTGTAGAGACTGAAGGCTGGAATTTTACAATTGCATTATTTTGTGTCTATTGAAGCCTGTCTAGCAAGCTCAGTTTCCCAGATTGCTAGCTTCCTCCTTTCCATTCAATTAGTCTGACGTGATCAAGGTCTAAAATTCATTTAGGGACTTTGGGGGCAGTTTCATTTGAGAGGCAGTGTCTTAATAAGTGACCCCTGAGTGCATTAAATGGTCATCAGGGACTGAGTGAGTATAGCAGCTTATCAATATTGTAGGTTCTCTCTGGGATTGAACTTGCTCCCAGAAGAGTGCATGTTCTAATGTGAAGCCAACTGAAAACACAAATCCATACCACTTGGAGGCATGATGATGGTAAAATTAGTTTTGAATCTTCTAATCTTAAGATGTCTTAAGGGGGGACACAGAAAATGAATTACCTTGATGCCTTAGAGGCTAATGAAAATTAAAACCACCCTTTATGCCAACAGTGCTAACTAAACATAGCTAAAAAGTGAATGGAGATCAGTGAAAACATATGTTTCAAAATAGCACACATTTTGAAAGTGAAAAAATCTGAGAGAATAGAAAGAAATACTAATATTAAACCTGTAAAATAAATACACCATTTGCCATTTGTTTTCTAAGATGTATTCATTTTCAGGGCAAAAGGCTAATGTTCAGACATTAAAAAGATTTATAACAAGTATATTAAGAGATGAAGCATTTTGGAATCAATGAACTTTTAATTTGCACTGTTACTCCATTGTGAAGAAAAACTCTTCAAAATCTTCTCAACCACCTGTACTGATTTGGAAGTCCAAATGAATCTTATTAAATCATAATTCAACCTTTAACTATATCAGTTGAGTCTTTACTAATGCATTTTGCCACAAGGAAGGGGAATATACAAATATAATAAATATATAAATAAACTAATAAATAAATATATACATAAACAGATGAATAAATATATAAATAAACATTATATATATATAAAGCCTCCAGTAGTTAGAGAATTTGGGGGAGAAGTTTCAAACCTGATACAAGGTTAAAAAAAGCTGTTTTGCATAGAACGGAATTTCTTAATTTCCAGAGATTTCATTATGAAATATAAACACTGGGTCCTACAAAACTTTAATCTATTTAAAGATCTTTTTTGCTGGAAAGAAGTATTTGAAGTCATGAAAGGCAAGGACCTACATCCAAAATGACTCTATCCACCAAAGCTTTCACTTACAATGGAAGAGTAGATAAACTGCTTCCCAGATAAGGTCAAGTTAAAGGAGCAAACTGCTTCCCAGATAAGGTCAAGTTAAAGGAGCTCACCATCACCAAGCCCTTATTATATGAAATGTTAAAGGGACTTATCTAAGAAAAGGAAGATCAAAAATACGAACAGCGAAATGACAACAAACTCACAGCTATCAACAATCAAACCTAAAAAACAAAACCAAAAATGAACTAAGTAAACAACTAGATGAGGAACAGATTCACAGAAATAGAGATCACGTGGAGGGTTATCAGCTGGAAAAGGTACAGGGAATAAGTAATATAACTGGTTGGTAGAAAATAGACAGGGGGAGGTTAAGAATAGTATAGGGAAATGGAGAAGCCAAAGAACTTACATGTACGACCCAGGAACATGAACTACGGTGGGGGAATGCGGGTGGGAGGGGGATACAAGGCAAAGGGGAATACAGAGGAGAAAAAATGGGACAACTGTAATAGCATAATCAATAAAATATATTAAAAAAACCTTTTGAAGATCTGTTCTACAACTTTGTGCTGATACTAAATAATTTTGTAAAGTCGTGAAGTACACTTAAAATTTGTTAAGAAGGCATATCTTATGTTATTTTTTTGCTACAGTAGAAAGATATTTGAGAGGTTATCTGTCTGTCTATCTTTTATTAATTCATCCATCTACATACTCTCCATCAACCTCTTACTTATTTATAAATATTAAACAACAGTTTATAGATATATAAGAGATTGCAAATAAAATAAATCCTATGTCAACTTGTTTTTATGACTGTCTTAATATTTTTTCAGGACATTCAATATCTGTTTTATAGGTGGTTTTGATAACTATAATGTATCACTGAGCTTTCTGCATAATCACCAGTTTAGTAGTATGACATTTCATGTATATTATTTATTTATTTATTTTTAAATTTTTTATTTTAATTGTTGTTTAAGTACAGTTTTCTGTTTTTTACTCCCATCCCAGTCCACGCCCCCAGTGCTCCCCATCTCCCTACCATTTCCACCCCCCTTAGTTTTTGTCCATGTGTCCTTTTTAGTTGTCCCTCTAATCCCTTCCCTTTTTCCCCTGAAATTCCCTCCCCTCATGTATATAATTTAAAATGTTAGCAGTAAATTAGAATCTTGAGTTTCATATCCTTCTTTAAAATCAGATACTTAAGAAAACTGTTTACACTTTTTGAAAGCCCATGGCTTTTAATTACAATTGTTTATTTTCTAATGGTGATTTGGTTATGGTATTTACCTACAATTCAAGGTAGGCTTCATAAGAGACTAGCTGAATGGCCGTGTCCACTACACTTTACGACCACGAGGGCCCTCTTGCCCCCTCCTCCAGCCCAGTGCACCGTCATCTGTCTCCTCAGGTTCTCTTCCCCTGAGCCCGGTGCCAGTCCTCTGTGCGTCCCTTGGTTTGCGTCTCCTCTTCGAAGCTCTGACTCAGGTCTAACTAAAACCCTCCTCTGGATTTTCCTGCAGCCCACATTAGTCAGACTAGAATTTTAATGCAAATTTAGGAGGAAAAAAGAAAGAAAAGGATAGAGAAAACTTAAAATAGTCGAATTTATGTAATTCCAATTTCTAAGTCTATTTTGCCCAACTCATCCCCAAGACTCACAGACCCTGTCCCATCCCATAACTTAGTTCTCTCGTTTAGCTCCCTAGAGGTGCTATCACAGAAGAATAAGCTGTTTGTCACCTTGTGCTCTTGTGGCCAAGATCCAAAGACAGTTCTAAGGTCTTCTCATGGTTCCATTTCCTGTTTGTAGTGAGGCGCTAATTCCAGGGTCTGGTGGTGGTGAGACTCCAATGATGGACAGAGTGAGATCATTTGGTGAGGTCCTGCCCTGTGTATGCTGAGAATATTTAGGTCCCTTGGAAGTTTAAAATAAATGTTAACCATAAAATTAGCCTACCGTCCACACAGAGTCAATTACATGGTTTCATCATCAGAACTCACTCTATTTCAGAACTGTGTCACAGACTTTTTCAGTGCACTTATTAAATGTGTGTGGGGACACGGTCAATGTTGTATGATCTTACTTATATACGGACTTTAAAGAGTTTGAACTCATGGAAACACAGGGTTGAATGCCGGTTACCAGAGGCTCTGGTGTGGGGAAACGGAGAGATGCCGGTCAGGGCTGCAGACTCTTGTCTTACAAAACGATAGGTTCTGGGGACCTAGTGCACAGCGTGGTGACTGCAGTGAACAAACCGCCTGGGTACCCGAAGTTTGCTGGGAGTGGGTCTTCAGTGTTCTCCTTGCACCCACCCCCCGAAGTAACCATGTGAGGTGATGGACGTGTTAGCCTAATTGTGGGAATCATTTCAAAATGTATCCGTACATCAAGTCAGCACATTGTATACCTTAAATAGATACAATCTCAATTATGCCTTCATAAAGGTAGAAGACGGATACTCTCTAGGTTTTTATTTCCCTACTCACGTTCTGTTTTGGGGTCTTGTACATCGATCTATAGGAAAAACAAACTACTCAACACTGCTTATGTATGGATATATAATGTCTGAACACTGCTTTTAACTTTTCAAGTATTAGCACCTTCTATATTTAAGTATTGAGTTGATAGAACATGATATAACACTAAATCTTAATAATAGCATTAAAACAAGTGCAAATATCTCCCTACCTTACGAAAGATGTGTATTGCCAAATTCTCAGAGTACCATGAATGCTGCTAAATTCTTTATATCAAGTTGAACAATGGTTAAGGACCCTTTTAAACATAAAGTGGGAACTAGAGAGGAAGAAAGAACTAGTCAGACAACAGGGTTATTTTATTTTAAGCCTGTTGGACACTATAATTGAGCTGATTCAAATAAAAAGAAACTGCTAAATTAAGTTTTTGGATTGCTTATGGGTTTGGAATCCTCCATATACCTGGTCTCCTATTCATTTGGCTATTGGAGAGGTACATAATCTCTTTTTCCCTTTTCTTTAAAGTAATGCCTTCTTAATTTGCTTAAGTAAATGAGTCCTGTGTCACTAGGTCTCAAAATGTAAAAAAATGCAGTTCAAACGCGTTGACTGGATCTCATGTTTTCAGAATTTGTGACGGTTGTTCTAAGACTGGCTGCAGTTCATTTTGCACAGTCTCTGAGAGAACGGTTACGGAGTAAATTATGAGCCCTCACAGCATCATTAATTAGGAAAGTCGTATTTTAAGAGTAAGATATCGATGTCCAGAAATGGTCTCCAAGTAATGCAATAGTTAGCAGTGGAGATAGGACTGCCGCCCAGGCCTCCTCATTCTCATCCAGAGGCATCTCATCAGAAGAAACTGTTCTCAGGCAATTTAGAAATTCCATTTGTATACAGACCTTGATGAGCGCTTACGGTGTTTCAGATTTACCTACACTTTACCACATGAGTAAGCTCCCCCCACGCCTATTTAACAAGACGTGACTACTGGGAGTAGTTGAAAGAGTGAGAAGAACTTTATAGGACTGCCGTATCATTGTTGAGCAACTCGGCATTACGTTTAGTTGCGGGGTAATCTGGTAGGAGGTGTGTGGCCGATGCCGTCAGAGCAAACAGGGAAACAGGGACGGGGCTGAGGAAAAGGACAGAGAAGGGGTTGTGGGATTGTTCACCCATTTGTGCATAAACTGGCCTGGAGGATGTTAAAAGAAACCAATTTAACTCCACGTTGGTGTACATGGCAGGGACTGGCTGGTTACCCAATATGGACTTTAAAGGGACAGACAAGAAAGGAAACGGTTTCTGTCTGTCTTTGGAGCAACACAGAGGAAATGATCGGCGATGTAGACATAAGGGACTACTTAGCGGAGTGATAGGCATCGTGATTCAGTTAGATGGTAATTGGGAATCAAGTGAGACCCAGAGAGGAAAACTTACGACGGTGGTTACCCAATTAAAGCAGAGAAAATGCTGAAAAGAAAGGCGATACTTGGGTATAAATTCAAGGGAGAAGGCTCAGGAGACAAAACTGAAAGTATGGAAACAAATGGGCACCCAAAATAGTCATTGGTTTTGTTTTTAAAATATTAGAGTGACTAAGTGACATGTTATCACCCAGGGAAATTAAAAATAAAATGTGCAAATCATAAATAGAAAATGTAGATGAAGGCTAGAAAAGATTACAGAATGGATAAAAGGACAATACAAGCTGC
Source organism: Carollia perspicillata (assembly GCA_004027735.1). Lineage (NCBI taxonomy): Eukaryota > Metazoa > Chordata > Mammalia > Chiroptera > Phyllostomidae > Carollia > Carollia perspicillata. Next base: position 21,862 of record PVKM010009394.1, read on the forward strand.
ATTGGCAAAAGTGACTACCATTGTCCAAGAAGCTACTATAAATGAAGTATAAGTTTTCAAGGTGTTGGCAGTGCTTGGAGGAGGATTCAACTGGCCCCAGAAAAATGGCGACTAAAACCCAAGGGTAGAAGAAGTAGGTACCTTGTTAAAATAAGGAAGGGGATGTTAAGCCGAGTTGACCACAGAAATGGCTTAACCTGTCCTCTCAGCTTTGACGATGGAAGTAACTATTCTGCTGATGGACAGGATAAAGACCCTCACTGATTCGTGCTTCAGGGGGATTCTGTGTGGACCACCACACAGTGGGTGGCCTGTGCCTGAGCTGGAGGACTGGGCAGCCCTGGGCCCACGGAGGCGATGCCTTCCCTGGGCAGAACTGCTGGGGCGGGGTCAGCAGGCGTGGTCTAGTCCAGATCTGCGGCTCGGGAGCTGCATGAATCCAGACCAACCATGTTCATTATAGGGTTCAGGTCCTTCAAAGTTCTCAGTCTCTTTTAAAGTATATGGAGACAGAAAGTACAAAAATAAAAACAAAACTGCCCTTTCTCCTGTTCCTCCATCCGTGAAACAGGTATCTCGGGCTTAAAAAAGGGAAGCCTGCTGATTTATCTTTCCCCGCCCAAACCTGGATCCTAGTAATGCCTCTAAGACCAAATGCCAGGTGGGGAACTTCTTAACGATGCAGAGGAATATTTTGCAAGATTCTGAAGGTCTTGCAATTTTGTCGAATCTTTGCTTAGAGATGGGTCTGGGAAGCTCAGGCACACGGTGCTTTGCCAGTGAGGTTACTATCCTCACTCATCCACTCGACAGAGATCACTTTAGAGCCAGGCATGTACTAGGGTATGTGGACACACAATAAGAAAGCATCACTCTTACTACCGCAGAACGTACTCTCATGAACTGAATTTCATGTATGGCTTTAGTGGAAATGGATATGGTATTGTTGAACAGATGCTTTTATGGATGCTTTTATGAAAGACATTGACAAAATTAGTTACTGGACATTAGTGTACTTGTTTTTAAATTAACCACTACTTACTGTATCTTTATGAGGTGAACATGGTTTTGCATCAAGCTTAAGCTGTCATTACTTATTAGACACATCGCTAGAATAGCAACTGCTTTTTTGGGGAACGCAAACTGCTATATTTATGTACACACTGATTTTTCAGACACATCCTGGTTTCTGAACTCTCAAGATATGAAAGAAATGCGATTGAGAATTCAAGAAGTACAGTAGATCGATAAGCAATAAAATAGTTAATTCTTGTTTACTCGGTTTTGGAGATGAGTAGGGCCACAGAGAATAAAAAAAATAGTAAATTACCCTAAACCAGAAACATTAAATAATACATTCCTCCACTTAGACAAGTATAAAAACGGCATTTGTAAATGAGGACATCTGCAACCTTTCAAACAAATCACAAGACCATTTGCAAAGATTTTATTTGTGAGGAGCTAGAAAGCAATGCAGCTTCCTCATGTCAACCTGTATTATTTATCCCAGAAACACATTCCCCACCAAACAGGCCAGCGAAGAGGCCAAGCTGCATCACCGCTTCTGAGTTTAGAGTAGAAAGTGGAGGTGGCGGGGGGAGCAGAGCACAGAACAGACATTTCCTTCTGATATGCAATCTAGACATCAGGGATAAACGCAGGCCATAGCTGTAGATGGCTGCGCTGGAGGCCGTGGCTGCTGCCTAAGCAGCTGCGCCTCTGAGCAGGGCAGGGCAGCGTGTTTTAAAGCTGTTGTTTTGAGAATATGCACATTGCTCCCTGCACAGGATGGTTGGGTGTATTTGTTTTGTTTTGTGTGTGTGTTTTACATAAATCACATCTCTTCTCCCAAAACATACACACATGCAATGACGCATATTTATCTATGAAGGGATGAAAATGCATGCTCATACAGTTTTACAACATCATAATTTCTTGAAAAACTAGGTTTCAAGTGACATGTACAGTAAGCCGTGGGCCAAGTAGATGTAGAAATGGATCTCAAGTGCCAAATCTGATTTGGACAGCCAGTTGTCTACAGAAATTACTGCCAAAACTATTAGTAGTGGGTCAGAAATTCTTCTCTATAAACTTATGGAAAAAATTTTCTGCATCAGGTATACAGTGTGTCATATGACTACAATCATCTTGAAATAAGCCAATGAACTATTTGTTTTAAAATATGTACATACTTAACATATTTTAATGTTATTAAAAGTCTGTGGGTTGGAATTATACCACATCTGATTCTTTGTGATTTTTCTTGTATAAATCATGCATCCATTTATTTGATCATTTATGCCGCTAAACTGTATGGAACATGGTGGGAATTACAAAGTCTCGTAATGGGTGCCCTCTCTGCTGTAAGCATGTGATTGGATGGGCTCTCCCGATTTGGCCTGGGGAAAGGGGCAGGACAGACACCACAGCGGGGTGAGAACCAAGTATTTGAGCGGAGATGCAAGATTCATAGATTAGAACACGAGATCTCTTCAGAGATGATGCAGCCTCAGCAGAACGGCTGGGAGATGTTAGTGTAGGAACTCTTAGTTTCAAGTCCCCAAAGAGATGAGCCTGTGCCAGCATTCAGAGCAATGCCTTGGTTCCTTCCCTGACAAAAAATGACCGCCCAAAGAAACAGAAGTCAGCTGACCTAAGCAGTGTGCTTAGTGACCTTCTGGTGCAAGCTCTTTATCTCCTCGTGGACAAGAAATAAACAATGTGCAGACGATCATCAGACCAGGGACCACATTTTGAGGACTATTTGAGTAGGAGGTAGGCTGGAGAAGGGAAAGACCGACTTCAGGCATTTAAGTTGGAGATCATTAAATAGATGAAACCAATTAGGGTGGTGCCAGGAGGAAGAGGGAGAGTAGAATAAGTTCCAGGAATAACTAGGAGGAAAACTGTGTAGTATTTGGGGAATCACTGGAAATGGGGTTGATGGTGAACAAGACAGTGGTTGAGTATGCCAAGGTTGGTGGCTTAGGAAACTGGTGTTCATCAACTCAGATATACATGAAGACAAGTTTGGTGGCCAGAGAAAGGGCTCGGTTCTGAACAAGCTGTGTGTGAGCTAGATAACTATGCAACAGCCCAGTAGGTATTTGGGTGTATATATCAGGGTCTCTGGCAAGAGGTCTTGGCTGGTAGATTTAAAAGTCAATGGGATTAATAGAAGGAGAAATCTTGGTTGTACATGAAATTACCCAGGGAGAGTGAATTAAGCAGTAAGAGAAGAAAAGCAAGGATTGTATTTGGGGGATAAACAATGATGGCTAGTTAGAAGAGGAGGGAGCTTCAAGGACCAAGAAGGAGAAATGGAAAAGGTTACAGTTAGAAGAATGTTATTTGAGCCAATGAGAGAGGAAAAGTCAAAAGAAAGAGTGACAAGGAGAGAGCTGACAGGGTCAGACTGTGCAGTTAATGATTTTAGAGTTTATTGAATTTGAGAATTGTCCATTTATTCAATAGATACTTATGGAGTATCTATGACAATGTGCTAGATACTGGAGATTCAATAAATAATGGAGAACAAAAATAAATCTCTTTGACTCTCATGGATCTTACAGTGTTGTGTGTGGGGGGAGAGACATTAATCAAAGGACTACTGAAATAAATGTAAAGCTGCAACTCTGATAACTTTTGTTTTTAACTTTAAGAGTTTATTTGAGTAAAAAACCAATTCAAATCAGACAGCATCAAGCCAGAAATGGTTAGGAGCACTCCACCAATGGGAGCTTAAGGAGAGACTTTTATAGAGAAAAGGCAGAAACAAGAAGCCAATTATTGATTGGCTAAAGCTTAAAGCCTAGCTGGCTGTTTATGATTGGTTGTCCCTACCATTTTCATTTCATAACCTTGAGGCATTTACAGGCTTAGAGTTGGGTTTGCTTACATGGGCTACCATGGTATTACAGCTACTTCAGTCTAATGGTTTCCTTGTTTAGTTAATTTAACAATTCCCCTGCTTTTGGTCATGGTCTCATATGTGGAAGGTTGACCAAAAAGTTGGCATTAGTACTACTGTCAGTCACCATCATGGTTAAGTTGCTATTGCTCTTGTAAAACTCAGAGGCTATGAGTCTGATCCCCAGAAGAATTGTTTTTGCTGTTCATATTGCTTTTGTTTCTCCAAGCACAGTGAGACCATCGATGTACTGCTGATGGCTGTGAACGTGCATTTAAAACTTTACAGAACACAGCACACGAGGGAGACTAGGATGGTAACTTCCAGGAGGAGACTACCAAGAGACTGAAGTCTGCTCCCTAGCCAAGGCCTATGAACCAAATCAGTTGGTATCAAATTAAGTCAGAGAATGTACCCGAAGGAGCATCAGCCTGTTTTAGCCCAGTGGCTTCTTTGTTAATTTCTTCATTTGCTCTAATACCAGGTGTGTTGATCTAGGTACAGCAGGAGGTACTTGCTATGTCATAGCCCCCTCCTTGTTCAGCCAATTAGGAATTTAAAGCAATTCTATTATCTAAAACCACTTTAGCAAATCCAGGAGCTTTTGTGTAGCTATAGGCTTAGTAGTAGATTCAGCAATAGTTGCCAGAGTTAAGGACCATGATCTCCTCATGCATTAACAGGAAAAGCAAGTAGTGTTTCAGCGGGTCTCATCTTGGGCACCAGAGACTGGAGAGGAGGCAACAACATTTTCCCTCTACCCTTCATAGTCAGTGCCTGGCTGAGATGCCTTTTTCTCGAGGGCACCTGGGAAATGCATCAGGTTATTTAAGGTGGTTAAAAGTTCTCCACCATGGCTCTGTATTTCAAGCTTATCTTTGGTAAGGTTAAACTACTTCTTTAGTCTCAAAAGAAAATTTTGTTCACCTGAGGCCTCATGCTGGACTCAGTGCAGTTAAGGTGGATCCAGTGTGACCCCAGACCCAGTTCAGTTTCTAAGTTGAACCCTTTTTAAGTTGGACCTAGTTAGACTGGTGCTGGTTCTGCACTGTCTGTTACAAGAACTGCTCAAAGAAAGGCCGAGAGCCCATAATGCAACAGCTGTGGTCTTACTCATGACCTCTGGGGGCAGCAGGAATGCAGTGAGCACAGGAGGCTCTTGGGGACAGTTGGGGGCGTGTCTACTTTGGTTCCTTCTTCTGTTACCAGCAATGTTAAAAAATAAACTGAGGCATATGAGAACTTTTAAGAGTTTGAACAAAAACCTATTCAGATTGGCCAGCACCAAACCAGATGCGATTCAGAGCATGCCCACTCTCGTAATTTCTGTGAAGCAAAGGTATATGGTGACTCTGTTAAGAACAAGTTCAATGAAGAGGGGAAGAGCGAACTCCATCTCCGCAAGTCCCTTCATTGACTATTGTTCACTGACTTCATTTCCTATTTTCCCTCATGGACCTTAATTCCTTCCTGCACATTAGTCTATCGTTTTTACTGGGAGAATGCTGGCTTAACAAATACATCAGTGTCCTGAGATATCCTGAGTCCCTGATTCACCACTTAGCCAGTTAAACAAACTTGGGATAACTCTCTGAGCCTTAAACTTTATTATAGGATTTCTATGGAGACTGATCCAGAGAATGGATTTGAGATTCTTTCATAAGATAAATAGAACAGAGCAAATGTTGATAGTTACTATTTTTACAAGCTGCTATTTTCAGAAGTTATGATTCCCATGTGGTTATATAGAAACTCCACTGGATGTAGGCATTAGTCTATTATTTGTGTTCTTGGTTCTATCACTGATGGTATAAATTTGGGTAGTTGCTTCACTTATTTTGCTCTCAATTTACTTGTTGGTGGAATGTGAGCTAACAGTACCTAGCTCACAAGCATGTGGAAAGTAGGAGAATGCTTAGTGGTGTATCAAGCATCGGTTGGTCAATCCAACCCCAGCATGACCTCTCATCAGTTCTGGGTTCATTGTAAGTGGTTGTTCCAGTGTAGGGAATGACGGGGAAGAGTCTGTGCACCTTAAAGTGGGTCAGACCTATGCAGGCAGCTAGCAGCTAAGGGTCCAATACTTGCTCACCTTTCCAGTCTTTTTTTTTTTTTTAAAATATTTTATTTATTTTAGAGAGATGGGGAAGGGAGGGAGAAAGAGAGGGAGTGAAACATCAATGTGTGGTTGCCTCTAGCACACCCCATACTGGGAATATGGCCTGCAACCCAGGCATGTGCCCTGACTGGGAATCAAACCGGCGATGCTTTGGTTCGCAGGCCTGCGCTCAGTCCACTGAGCCACACCAGCCAGGGCCTCCAGTCTTGTTCTGGGCAATTTCCCTGGTAGTTCCCTGGGTTCCAGGTCACCAACAAGCTGTATTCTCCTTGATCTTGCTTCTAGGCTTCTGTACATGCTACATATTCTGTGCAAAAAGGCTGCTTCTTTATTGCTCCAGAGAACTCCAACTCATTCTTTAGGATTCAATTTAAGGGTCACTTCTCCAAGGTAGAATTATGTATCCCTTCTCATGGAATTTACCATGTCGAATTGAATTGTTGGTGCCATTTATCTTCTCCATACATGTGGTAACAAGTTCCTTTTGCTTCAATGATTTTTTTCCTATATTTTAAAATGACCCCACCAGTAAGGCACAAAAGAGAAATAGTTTCAGTTTTGATTTTTTAAAATTGCCTGAATTCTCATGATTCTAAAAAGTTAACAGTTTATATTTCACAAGGACCTTGCCAGTCTTAGCTTTCTGACCTTTGGAAAATTAGGCACTTTCTATTTATTTAAGCCCACAACAAAGGGTCCACCCTACCCTTCAGGGGTGAGCTTATCCCACAATGGAGGAAATACCATTTATATTGGGAGCTGCATGGCTTGTTGAATACTTGGCTGGAATCCTATAAAAGGAGAATTCATTATGTGTCAGTTAAGCACTGTAGCTCTTTGTCATTGTTATCATCGTGTTTTCTGACAAACGAGAAGATAATATTTGTAAAGAAACATAAGGATAAGGGACCTTTGGCCAGGCAGCTTCTGGAAATAAATAAATGATTGTGGTGTGTGTTTTCTGCTCTCGAGGAGAATCTGAGTTGGGTTTCCTGATTGTGGCGTGTGGCAGGGAGGTCACCGTTGCAAGGCTCTGTCCTGCCTGGCTGTACTTCAGAGAGGACAGTGTGAAGGACAGGAAAACACGGAACTCGGCTGCAGAGTGGATTCCGGAAGGTGAAGTTCTCAGCTGTCACAAGCTATGTGATGCTACTTTCTCAAACTCAGCCTCCTGATTTTTACATTAGGTCAATGGTGTCTGCTTCACCCATGTGGAGATTCGACAGAATTACTTTAGGCAATAAAGTGATATGCCAATGGAATCATTTTAATGGGGAGCTCTTGAAAATGTAATCATTTTAAGCTAAATACATGAACTTCTTGTTAAATATTAAGTTCTACGCCAGCTGGTGATGGTGGAGGGGGCTGTGTTTGGGCAGACAGCGCTTTCTTTCTACGTCAAATCACACCACATGAGCAATGTGATTACATAGAGACAAACCACATGCTGTGGCAATGGTGAGGAGAGAAGACTGATTTGATTTATCATTAGAAACATGTTAATCTTTTCTCTCTCCATTCTGTGATTATTCTACTTCCAAAACTTTTGACTTTTACATATAAAGATTAACCAGTAAGAAAAAATATATACAAATGTATTTACATTTATAGCATGTCTCATTGATTCTGTTTTTTTCCCTTTGTAAAAAGATTAATCAATTTAAAAAAGACCAATTGGTTTATTCAGGGGCAGTAATATCTAGATATATTAATTGCATTAAACTGGTTTTCTAGTGAATCGTATTCTGTCTTCTGCTTAATGCCTCAGCAAGTGATTTGGAATTGAGGTAATAGAAGTACTGAGAGCAAGATAACCAAGCAAAGCAAGCAGGTGAAGTCACAACAACCAAGGATACTTCTTACTCGACTTGAGCAGATGCAGGGAAAACCTTTCAGACATCTGACAGTGCGTCTGGCCATGGTGGGGGCACCACGGCCTGGCAACGGTTACCACAACGCATCTGTGAAGGCGGGTGGTAGCATGGGGTGGAGTGGGTTTGTGGGGATTCGGTATTTGGGTTAAATCAGAAAGACTTTTCTGGGGGGGGCTACCAGTTCCTTGTGTTGAAAGTAAGCGTGTAGAGGGACGGGTGCAAAATATACTGACCACAGCTGGAGGCATGATTTCTGAAGGACCTGGAGGCCTTTACAAGAGTAGAAGGAGAGGGAGGATTAGAATGTGAGCTTGGAGGGCAGAGCAGGGTGGCGGTGTGTTCGACAAAGTATTTCAGTAACAAAGCTCAGCTACAAACTGAGCATATGGTTGACTTGGGCAGGCTCGGAAAAAATATTGCAGTAGATGAAATTTTTCTCCATGCTCCGTGTTTCTTTTTTCCTGAATCTCCATTTATATTTCCTTTCTTAACTTTCCTCTGGACACAACTCTATCGGTTGGGAGAAATTTATGTGCTAATTTTTGTTGTGTCACTCTTCCAAGGAATATGCACTACCGAATGTATTAATCAGTAGAATGTGTTGATTAGATATGGATTTAATTGCTTATCACGGAGGCTGAAAACAATGAAGCTTTAAACAAGTTAAAATCTTTTTTCTCTTTCTCCTAAAAGTCTGGGTGGGTATGGTGATTCTGCATCCAGAGTCATCAGGGCTCTGGCTTGTCCCATGTTGTTATTTCATGCTGAGCGATGCATGAGCATGCATCCACATTCCTGCCACACCCACCACACCCACATTCCTGCCACATGAAGGGCAAAGAGGGAAAGGGGGAAGAGGAAGAGGAGGGCATGGCCAGGAAGTTGCTTTGCATTCCACTGGTCTAAACCATTCACGTGATTCCACTGGGATGTAAAGGGACGGGCATGTTTCCCTTTTATTGTATTTATTGGGGTGACACTGCTTAACAAAATTATACAGGTTTCAGGTGCACAATTCCACAACATGTCACCCGTACACTGTATTGTGTGTTCGCCACCCCAAGTCAAGTCTCCATCCATCACCATTTATCTTCCCTGCACCGCCCTCCACCTCTCTCCAACCCCTCTCCCCCTGGCAATCACCACACTGTCGTTCATGTTCATGAGTTTTTTTCTTTTTTAAAAAAATTGTGCTCAGTCCTTCCACCCCCCTCTCCCAGAAAGCAGTCAGCCTGCTCTCTGTGAGTCTATCACTGTTTTGCGTGTGAGTTGTCAGCCTGGGCTGCTGTGACCCAACAACATGTGTGTGGACTGGGGGCTGAAACACCAGATGTTGATTTTTTGCAGTTCTAGGGGCTGGGAAGTCCCAGGTCAAGGTGGTGGCAGATTCAGTTCCCAGGGAGAGCTTCCTTCCTGGTTGGCAGCTGATCATTTTCTCCCACATCCTCGTGTAGCGGGGAGGGGGAGACAGGACGTTCTGGTCTCTCTTCCTTTTCTTTGAACACTAATCCCATCATTAGGACTGCGCCCTGATGACCTCACCGAAACCTCCCAGTGATCCCACTTCCAAATGCCACCATCATATTGGGGGGTGGGGCTCCAATATAAATATTGGTGGGATATAAGCATTCAGACCACTCTTGGCTAAAACCTGGGGATTCTGTTCCAGCAAAAAGGGAGACTAGACGTTGAGATATTAATGATCAGTTTCTGTGGCATTAGTTGAGATGTGGTAGGGTAGGGTTTTATGGAATTTTACTGAGAGATAAGTTTACTGAGAAATGAGGCGGGGTAATATCCTAGGGTTTATTCCTTTATTCAACAAATATTTACTATGTATGACAGGTACCATGCTGGGTATTGGGGATACATTGATGAGAAAAACATACATGTTTCTTGCTCTCATGAAACCTCCCTGTGTAGTGCAGGTGAGAGAAACCTGTCAAGTGGCCACCTGTGTGAACATGTATTGCAAATGGCGTTACAAAGGACAGCACACTGAGTCCTGTGAGGCTGTGTAACGGGGCCACTTGCCCTTCCTAGCTGTCCGCGAAGACTTCCATGGGGAAATTTGAACGGAGCTTTTTTCTTTTTTAAGCATTAAACATATTTTTATTAAACAAGTAAAACTGCAAACAAATAGGTGACTTTTCCCCGAAAGGCTGCTGCCTTAAAAAGCTCTCTTGTTTTTGGCCCGAGAGTCAGCCGTCAGTTTGCTTTGGAAGGCGTTCTGGGGCAACTCGAGCGCTCTTGGGTGGCCGTGGGGCGGAGTGCTTGCGGGCAGAACATTAGCATAGTATCTAAAAAAATGACCCCTGGACCCACCAGTTCCAGGTCCTGGTAGGTTAGTAAGACACACGGGTGTGGAGCAGGGGAGCACACCTGGGTGTGGATCCTAGGGTCGTTTGAAGACTCAGTGATGTGTGTGTTATTTGTTTTGTCTTTCCTGGTGAATCTATAGGCTTCATGTCATAAGCAGTGTGTTTTCCTGGTGAACAAGTAGAGTGGGATTCTGCTTCTGGATGTTTAACAGAGCGTTCTGTTAAGAACTCTGAAGCACGGGCTGCTGCATCGTCTCAGACATATGTAGCGCCCCCCTTTTAAAAAATTGATTTGAGAGAGAAAGGGGAGAGAGAGAGAGATTTGTTGTTGCACTTATTTAAGCCTTCATCGTTTGATTCTTGTATGTTCTCTGGCCAGGGATTGAACCCACAACTTTGGCATATGGGGACAGTGCTTGAACCAATAGAACTATCTGGCCAGGGCTAAACACTATTTTATGTCTTTTGTACTTGGTACAGGAATTTTGCGGAAGCACATGCCTAGGGGTGAATTTATCGAATTACAGAGTTTGCACAGACTCGGTGTCATAAAGTATTGCCGGAGTACTCTGTCAAATGGCCGAACAGGCTACCTGCTTGCCAGGTGTGTGGAGGGCTCCCCATTTCCTCATATGCTCTCTGGCATTGGGTTCTGATGTTTCCATTTGGGTCGTTTAGTGTCTTTGACTTACGAAGATATTATAATGGTGAATATCCTAGAAGTGAATGATTAGATCTAGATGGCAAAATTTCAGGAAAAATGAAGAATGTGTGATTAAGTTTCACATATTTTAGAATAAAGTTATTAAATAATGCAAATGTTTCATGGTAGCTCATATCTCTTCTTGCTTAGATTACTGTTCCTTCTCATTAACTTTATGCGCTTAAAGAGTCCAAGAACTAAATAAAAAACTTATATTCATAAAATCATTTTCTCTTCAACCTAAATAAATGGTTATAAGGTAACAGTAGGTTATTTGTGTAATTGTGAGAGTAACAGTAAATCTCAGTGCTCTTAGGGTCTATCTCCCAATCGTCTTCCTTTCATGGTTGTGAGGTGGCTGAGAAAACTTCCTGAAATTTCTGGGAGCACTTTGAAGTAATGATAAGGTGTTCAGTCACCCGGTTCCACAGGAGTCATAGAATTAAGAAAAATGAATATGTAGTTTATATTCTTGTCCCCTATCTATGTGTTTTATATTTATTTCATTATAATACAAAACATTTAGTTTGTATTTCTATTGGAATTCATGATAAGTCTGTAACCCCACCTTCTCTTGCTGTGGAATTCATGATAACTCTGTAGCCCCATCCACGTGCTATGGACGGACTTATTTTCCAAGTCCTTCCATTCCTGCATGTATTCCACATTTACCCATTCAAATTCAAATATTCCCACCACAAGAAAAATTTTGAAGAACTCTTTAAATAGTAAATTTAGACTTCAAACGATTATTAAAAACAAGCACAGGTAATTCATAGAGATGGCTCATAACTCCTGAGACTATGGGCTGCTTGTCCATCAGTGTCTCCTCACTAGGGATTTGTGATAGTTTGATAGCTTAGGGACTTGGTCTATTCCTCAGTTTATTATTATTTTATTTTCTGACTCTTTGGTCTTAATGCTCATTTTCATTCCATTAATCCCGTTGACTGAGGAAAGAAATTTCTTTAGGTTCTTTTAACTTGTAAGAAACAGAAACATGTTCAGATGAGCTTAGTGAGGTCTCCTGTAACAATACCCTGAGAAATAAGGAAGCGAGAGCTTGTCGGCAACCAAACATTCAGGCTTCCATCCACTTCAGGATGCAGTTCTTGACAGCTCTGACACCCTGGGACCCGGAAACCCAGAAACTCATCGTTCCCCATTCTGTGGGTGGCCAGTAGGTTGACATTGTTCACAGTTTTTGCATCTACAGATCCTGACACTTCTCCCCGACCCCTTCTTTGTAAAATGACAAGTTCAAACCCTCCCCCAAAAGGATGATGTGGTTAATCATCATCAATTTTAGAGTGCTCCCTGATACCCACTGAGCTGAGTTCTCATATGAGATTGCTTCTGAACGGCTGTCTCGAGGTCAGTTGCAATTCCTGGTCCAAACACTGTGATCAGAACATCAGGATACTGTATGTGTGAGTGGAGCAGTGTGTGGGCGAAGAAGGACATGGAGACATTCTTGAAGTGGTCACTATAACCAGAAAGTGCTTTCCTTAATGAGATGAATGCAAATTGCATCTTCCTATTTCATTAAGCACACAGGAGAGACTTATGTACATCATCTGCGGGCATTTCTGTGTCTGAGATAACTGTTTTCTAGGGTTTCCCTGAAAACGAGTGCAACCAGCTTGTCCTGGGCTTGCTGCACATTTCTGGATTTGATCCCCGAGAGTCGCTCTTCCTAGGAAACTCCTAACTTCCAGGCAAACGGGGAGCATTTGTCACCTTGAAGTCTTATTCTTTTCCTTTTTTCCTTCTTTCCACAAGTATTTATTGAGTGCCTGTTATAGCAACCTCTGTGCTGGGTGGTGACAAAATATAAGTTTAGGTGACGTAAACTCAAGGATAGTTCCTATCTTGAGTACGATGATTGAAGATCGGAGTAATAGCAACTCTGGTATTTGAGAGGGATTAGGAAGTTGATAGTGTCATCCTAGGTCAGTGATAATTTAAGAAGTGATAGCTTCTGGAGAAAGAACTGGCTCCACATTCAAGATGTGAAGTTTAAGAGGGGCAATGGCACATAAAAATTGCTGGCTAATAATTTTGATTTAAGGCTAACGTTTAAACTGGTGTTTGGAAGCCACTGTGCACTTGTATCAGTGGTTGAAAAGATGTGATCACAGTAATTTCTCAGAGCTGTGGGTACAGAAAGAGAATATGAGAGAAGGTGGGACCGTGGGAGAAGGAAGTCCATTTTCATGGTATGCTAATAAATGATCGATAACAAAAGTTCACTTACTAGAACAGGCTTTCAAGACCTATATTTGACTAACTATGAACAACCCTTGCCTCAGTGAAGATAATCTTGTTCTCAGACATTTAAAGTGACGCTAACTGTTCAGGAAACTCATTCCAATGCTAATTTGGACTCTTCTACAGAAGAGATGGCTAGATGGTATTCTCTCAGAATGGGAAAGCTTTGACGAGGTTTTCAAGAAAATATGCAGGCTATGAATTTTCTGAAAACAGACAAAAAATATAAGTCTAGTATGCTTCTCAAAGTCTATTTTTGGTGAAAAGTTCTTGTAACAGTAATCAGAAAATGGGCAATTCTTCCATTGTAGGTGCCCAGAAATCAGAAGGACCCAGGTGATGCTCAGGTCATCCTTCAGAAAAAGATGCACAAGAGGGCAAATGAAGATGAGGTACGGGAGGAAAAAGTAGGGGTCCGTGGAGAATGGGGCACTAGGGACCCCAGAGTATGTGGAAGTAGCCTAAAGTGATCTTCCTATGTTACTTCAGGAGGCAGGGAGCGGAGCAATTGCCTCATTTTCTTTGCCAGTATAAGCCAGGGCGTCACAGAGAGAGGAGGGAGAGGAAACCCGCATTTCCCATGCTATGATAAAAGGGCTCTGGGTTCACTGAGGCAGATACCGGTGCTGTGCCCAGATGACCTAGGGGCATGGTCAAATAACCCCAACAAGTCTCAGAGATAGTAAATATGAGGACCAGAGCCACAGCAATCACGTGTTCCTACTTTCCCAGTGACTTCAGATTTCTGCTCAGCGATCCCCACAGAACATTTTTATTTGGGCAGCCGTGTGTCTCAGCTACCAGAAGCCCTGAACTTTGGGTCCTGCACTCTTTGCACTGTGCTCGGCACATTATCTCCCGGGGGGAGTCTGTCAAAATCTGTTACTTTGATGCATGTTATTCCATGAAAGATTTACCCAACTGATATCTAACAGGGAAGTGAAAGTCTTCTCACAGTTGGGATGATTTACTCATAAATTATGGGCAACCTACTTGAGATGGAAACTTCTGTAATATGACTAAGCTATGGTCTCCAGAAAGGCATCTGTTTTATTTGAGTAATAAATATCTTGGGAAAACAAATTATTGGCTTCCTGTGGAAGAATAAGGGGAAACATTTTATCTTCCTAACTAAGTCACTGAGATACATTGGCAATGTGAATGGACACGATATTAGAAATTGGGCTGAGATGTATATATCCCACAAAGAGAAAAATGCTGTGGCATGATCCTAATCTGCTCATCCTTTAGGGTGAGAATGTCATCTGTGATTTAATGTTGAGAAATTCTTCTGTCTTAAAAATAAAAATTTTAAGGCATAATTATTGTGTATTTGGACACAAAAATGTCAATGTTTAATAATGATTCAAGAATATAATACAACACAGTTTTAAGCAAAGCATCTTTAGAACAATTATAATAGATCTTTATATAAAATAATATACAACTATTTACAAGGATGAGTTAAATCTCTATGTGTTTGCCAGAAGTTAGGCTATATTTATATTCATATTTTTTACTTTACTTTTTAAAAATTTATTTTTAATTATAATTGACATTAAATAGTATTTTGTGCTAGTTTCAGATGTACAGCATAAATGGTTAGACAATTGTATAATTTATAAAGTGATACCCTCGTATAATTCAAGCACCCCCTCAACCCTCACCAGTACCATATATAATTATTGCAATATTATGGACCATATTCCTTCTCTTCCTGAACTTTCATCTCCATGGCTGTTTTTTAAAATTTTATTTTAATTGTCGTTCAAGTATAGTTTTCTGTCTTTTACTTCCATCCCAGTCCACCCCCCAGTGCTCCCCACCTCCCTCCCATTTCCACCCCCCTTAGTTTCTGTCCATGTGTCCTTTATACTTGTTCCTATAATCCCTTCCCTTTTCCCCCTGA
>PVKM010009395.1:0-36973 GCA_004027735.1 Carollia perspicillata
GGGGGGAGTGTGGGTGGAAGGGGGAGTGCAGAGTGGAGGGGAATGAAGGTGGGGAATGGGACAATTGTAATGGCATAATCAATAAAATATATTCTTTTAAAAAGGAAAGAAACTGGATCAGTAGTTGTTCTATGGGATGTGCCCCCAACTGGATTTATATGTTTGCTTCCTCATGGTATCATATAACCTGTTCCTCTATCCCTAATATTTCATGTGAACATGAAATTAGCATCAAAGACTAGTTTGTAATTTGGATTCAGGCTCATTTTTTCCTTTTTTTTCTTGGCAAGAACACTCCAAAGATTAGACTCTGTATCACACACCAACTCAAATCAGGAGGTGCAGGTGCCTTTCAAAGCAAAGACTTATCAGTGGGTTTGGGTGATGGCCAATTTTCATAACTTCCCTACTTTAGCCAGTTGGTTTACTGATGGTTTTTGAAGCTTTGCCAGAGAAACAACTTACAGAAGAGGACATATGTCAGTGGTGTCCATAAGGAACTATCCATAGATGAGCTATGCTTTAAACCAGACATTCACCTCTACAACCAGTCCAACACAGAAAGAGGGCTGCTTCCACCTAACTCAAACTTTACTTCTATGGCAGTAGTCTATACTTTTCAGGTAGATGAGCCACCTTGGTGTTAATTACTTTAATAACCCAACTAACAACCAGAAAAGCACTTTCCCCAAGGAAAGCAAGGTCTGTAAGCTCACAAATGTTGCCGCAGGTTAGGGATGAAGAAAATGCAAGGAAAGAACCAGGCAGGAAAGGACCACATTTGAGATTCCTTCCAACTTAAAATTCCTAGGAAAGTTTCAAAGCAATTTTGATACTGGGGTTTATTTCTCAAGGCTGGCAGAGGCTGTAAATAAAATTTTTGAGGTTTGACACGAGTGTTCATGCACTGCTATCGGTTCTAACCCAAATGGAAAAGTTTCTGTTCAAAGTTGGAAAGAAACCAGCCTGCTCTATGGGCAGAGAGCAAGTACCGAATTATTCCATGAATAACCCATCCCAGAAGCCCTTTCTTAGTCTCTGAGTCTAAAGAAATTAATACACGCTGAGTTGGCTGCTCTTCCAAACACAAGGTATCTATCTGCTTCATTAGTCACCATGAATTCTACAGAAGTGAATGTTGAACAAACAATGGTCCTGCACTGGAGGAACATAATCTAGAGGTTGTCAGTACCAACTGCTGATATTTTGTTGCAGCAGAAATTCAAGGTCAACTCTGGTATCCCTCTCTCTAAGCCAAGTTTTTCACTCTCTGTCTTGTGGCATATCACAAGCTGATATACTGCTATTTGCTTAAATATACTTGCTCCTGTTTTCTGGTTGCTTCTGTAAGGTCCCCAAAGACTGGGACTATGTCTTGCACTCTATATGGGACACACACAGGTTTCCTAGAGGATGGCAAAACTATTCACTCACAGGAGGGGAGAGGCTGCACCCAGTCCTATGCATTGGGAAGGGAGCAAAGGGCCTGCCCTAGGAGTAGTGGGTCTTAGACTCCAGGGCCACACCTGCCAGGTAGGATCATGCTGGTCCCTGCAGACTGTGAAATGTGGCAGAACCACACTGCTTCCTTAGCCAGTGGACTCTACCTTAGGGTCTGAACTCAGGTGATGCTGAGGTCAGAGCGACAGCCTCATAGCTAGAACCACCCTCAAGAAGGAGCCCACCAGGGACACCACCCACTTTACAAGCTTCCAGGAAATTATACTTGGCTGGCTCACTGTTCGACAACCCAGCCCCTGAAGCTTTTAGAGCACTGGTGAAAGGCAGCCCCAATCATGATGGCTTTACCTTTTGCTTCAAACAACTCATTCTGAGGTTCTTTAGAACTTTCACCTTCTTCATCTGACTTGAGACTCTGCAGAAAAATGAAAAAAGGACATGAATCCCCCAGAGGATGTGGCAGTGGGCAGAGTACCAAGAAGAAGTAGATGGTGTATCTTAGAACTGGGTAGCGACAGCTGAGGAAAAGAACCAATAGACTGGTGACATGCAACTCTTTCAAATAAAACCCCACTACTGCAGGGTGGCCTTCACACCTAGGCAGTTGTTCACAATAAAAATACAACCAAAAAACTTGTACTCTACCTAACAGGAGAATAATGTTCCCCAAACCAACATTTCTTAAAGAAGCATAGCCCTGGAGCTTTGATTAACATTCCATCACAGGATAGGTTCTCAGCTTGAGACTTGAAGGTCTTCAACCCATCCCTTATCACCCATATCAGTTCTGCAGCTGGAGGGAGTGCAGGTCTCTCTGTCCTATCAAGAGCTCCAGGGACAGCATGGTGTATAGCAAGCACTTGACATGTTGGTACCCTCTGCAAGCTGCATCCAAGGAAAAGGCCCATCAAGAAACCCCTGTTTGAGTAAAAATCTCATGTTTTTGTAACTAAGGCAGCTGACCACCAAGTCAAAGTCTGCTTTGCAGGTCCCATGACCAATTCAGGAATGACTACAGGTTGACTGAGACTTGACACTCCTAAGAGCCAACACTGAGTTGAGGGCAGGAATATGGGAGCAGTTGGTATGTCCCATTTTTCAACTCAACCCAAAACCCTAAAGGCAGTGTCCCCATGTTCTAGTTCTAGGGATCAAAGATGGTTTTAAGAAGCAGGATAGCACACAAACATGGACCCATTTAGCCCTCCATCCTTAAAGACCAAGTAAAAAGAAAATAAAAAAAGCAAATGTCTGGGATTTGTTGGGGTTGCCCAAGTGAAGCACATCCGTGAGACAAGTGACGCTGGGATATAAACATATATTTGTTTGTTTCTTTGTTTCAACAAATATTGAGAATATAAACAAAATAACGTAGGGGCCAAGGGCTGTTTTATTAAAGATAAAACCCCATACATCCCCCTCCATCTGACAGAAGTGTCATCACAAAGAGCAAGACCAGAAACATTTTGGAATCCTTGAAAATAGGTCTCATGAGTCCATAATGAACTTGCAGGCTGTGGATCTGCCCTGTGGATATATTTCTTGACATGAAGCCCACAAGGCTCCAGCAGCCCAGCTCCTGGGTCAGTCCCTGAGCCACATGAACAACTCAGGCAGACTGGGGCCTAAAGTCAACTCCCAAGGCCCTAGAGGATCTGGTACGTGCTCCCCAAGTTGTAATTGTATGGCTCAGGATATTCTAACTGAGGCAGATGGGACAGTGGTTTTAACATCCAAATTCCTAACCTTGCAGCTGCATCAGAAGGGTACATTCCTTTTTGTATCCTTGGCTAATTACCACTCCCATGAAACTATATTATAAAAATAGCCTTCTTAAAAGGTTTTGTGTACAAACTCTCTACCACTTCATTGTCTGAGGAGTATGATTTGCGGCCAGAATTCCCTGCAGATAAGTATACCTAGAGACACTTTAGAATGAAATGTCATTCTCTAAAATGCACTGAGCTCCTGGCGACAACATGCCCAGGAATGCCTATCTCCCCCTTCACACCTTTCTGTAGTGAGCAGTAACTAAGTGAAATGCTATTTCCCCAATGCTAAGCAGCATGGGGTGGGAAAAAGGGGGTGTGACTCACCTCTACACTTTCCAGAGACGTAGAGCGCTGGATCTGGCTTCTCACAGTGGACTTGGCTTGCTGTTCTGGTAAAAATTTGGTTCTGGTTGCAGAGTTGCACGGCTCAGGTAGGGTCCTACGGCCATACCACTTAAAGCTGCTCACATACTTTGGTGGGACCGCATGGGAGGCAGCTGGGGGAAAAAATGGGAAGCTTGCGGGGACAGGCCTTTAAAGCAGCTTCTGGGCTCACACATGCCACTGAGATGCCCTTTAAGAAGGTGTAGGTTCAGCCCTGGCTGGTGTGGCCCAGTGGTTGAGTGCCAGCCTAAGAATCAGAGGGTCGCTGGTTCCATTCCCACTCAGGGCACATGCCTGGGCTGTGGGCCACATCCTCTGTGTGGAGCATGCAAGAGACAACCACACATTGATGTTTCTCTCCCTCTCTTTCTCCCTGCTTCCCCTCTCAAAAAATAAATAAATAAAATCTTTAAAAATATATTTAAGAAGGTGTAGATTCAGACACAAAGCCTATCTTTCACTGATGAATGTACTTTTATGCTCACAGAAACATCTGCAAGAACACAGGGAAGAGTTGACAGCAATTATCCTGTTCCCTGGGGTGAGGACAGAGAATGCCAGGCAGAAAGACAGGACTCTCCACTTTAAAGTACATGCTGTTAAATTTTTTCAAGCATATTTTACTCATGTTTAGGTAATTAAAAAAACTAATACAAAATCTAGTTTTTTATGCAAAGAAAAAAAAACACTCCAATAATCCAGCAACATACCACTCTAGAGACAAGAAGGTCCCTTTCCACCCAGCTGACTCTAGGATGATCCTAAGTGACTGGAGGGTGCATGCAGGTGGGCACACACCTCAGATGCTGCTGTGTAGGCTCAGGCTCCCTGTAAATCTAAAGTCTTGGGTACAATCAGGTATGGACTTTAGTTTTGGGATTTGTGAGAATCCCCTATACCTTAATAATCTTGTACTTCCTTCTTCCCACTTTACCTATCCACATTTGCACAGAGCAGTTGGAATCTCTCAGCCAAAGAAGACAAGACACTGAGTCTGTGCAGAATCCTGGACAGCAGGAAGAAGACAGGGAAGGGCAGCATGGGCAGTGGCCAGGGCAGGGCGTGGGTTCAGAAGGAACTGACTAGAATGGGCTAATTGGAAAGACATAGGGCCCAGTGAGACCAGGCCAGGCCAGGAAAATGAGGAGCATTTCAATGCGGATGTGTCTTGAGCCCCATCCAAATTTAAGTCACATTCTTAAAGGTTAAGAACACCATATTTCTTTCTGTCATGTCCCAAATGCCTAGTCCACAGCTCCTGACCTTGGGACTATCAGAGGAGGAGGCTGGGCCCAAAATAGTTGACCAGAAGAATGGTGATACGAGTGACAGACAAAAACTAGGGATATGGGAGGAGTTTCTGGGAGGAAGATGCTCAGTTCCATGTGGGACATGCAGAATATGAAGTAAGAGTGTAACATTTAAGGCAGCTGACAAAATGCAGGTTAACTATATAATTTCTCACCCCACTGAGGTACTTTGAGGTCATCACAGGCATTATTACGAATCAGTCTGGAACAACAGACATTGACAAGGACTGTCCCAATAAACTCTCACCATGTGAGAGAGCTCATGGGATGTGCTGAAGAAGAGGGCCAAGTTTCCAAGTCAAGCAGAGAGAAAACAAGTGTCTGTAAGCAAACGCACACATGTTCAGAAGAGGCAAACTACAAACATAAAGAAAGGCTCTCAGTAGCTGAAAGGGTGAATGAGAGACCAATGAATAAAGGATCAATGAAGAAAAATATCTGATTCAGTTTTCCATTTACAGGGAGGCTACAGACTGGTTACTTTGGGTGGGGAAGAATCCTCCTCTTTCCACCCCAAAGTGGTGTTGGGAGAGGGATTTTTGTGTCAAGTAAGAAGTGAAAAGCTGTGGCACATGTGGGAAAATGAGGTACATAAAACTCAGAGGGGAGCTCTGGTATGCCCTACTAAGCCATCAGAACCCTGCAGAAGCAGAGTCCTAGCCATTTCCTGGGCTCATCCAACTCTTTGGCACACCTGGAGATCATGCAACCAGCACACATTTCTGATTTGTAGGCTTAATTTTCCTTCCTTCCATTTCCCCTCCTTATTTGAGTCCCAGTACATGTCTGCAATTCCATCATGTCCTTGATGCTGGCCCCACTTCTCCACAGTTGCCAGCAAGTCAGCAGTTTCCTGAGAGGAATGAGCCACTGATAAAAACACATGCCTCTTTCATATATTCACCAATGTTCTCAAACATACACATACAGGACTTCTGGTCAAGATGGAGGCATAGGTAGACACACTGTGCCTCTGGGAACAACCAAAAGAAGGACAGCAACAAATTTAAAAACAAAAAAAACAATCACAACTGACAGAAAATTGAACTGTACGGAAATCTGACAACCAAGGAGTTAAAGAAGAAAAAGTCATCTAGTATGGTGGGAGGGGTGGAGACAGGCAACTGGGCAGAAAGGACTCAAGCCAAGGTGCTGGCTGGAGGAACAGGGCGAGCAAGACTGTAGCTGGTGGACAAGGCGGCAACTGGAGGACCCAGTGAGGCAGCAGATTGTGGATCGAATGGTTCCACATTAAAGTGCAGATAAACTGGGAGGAACAACTGAGGAACCAGACTGACTGGGCAACCCAGAGTTTCAGTGCAGGGAAATAAAGCATCAACCCTCTGATTGAAAACACCTGTGGGGGTTGAGGCAGTAATGGGAGAAATTCCTAGCCTTATAGGAGAGTTTGTTGGAGAGACCCACAGGGTCCTACAACATACACAAACCCACCCACCCAGGAATCAGCACCAGAAGGGCCCAATTTGATTGTGAGTAGTGGGGGAAGTTAATGAAAACTGGTAGAGAGTGGAACAAGTGGCATTATTTGCTCTCAGACTCCTCCCCCGCATACAGTGCCACAACACAGCAAAGTAGGTTGCATAGCTCCAGTGAAGCCTCTGCCCTTACTATGTAATAGGCAAACCAAGACAAAAAAAAAACAAAAACAAAAAAACAGTGGCCCAACTTCTGGCCAAAATGGAGGCATAGGTGGACACACTGTGCCTCCTCGCACGACCAAAATTAAGGACAATAAAAATTTAGAAACAAAAAAACACCCAGAACTGATAGAAAACTGAACTATACAGAAGTCCGACAACCATTCATCCAGACTGGTAAGAGAGGTGCAGTCAGCAGCAGGCGGAGAGGGGTTGAAGCAGGAAAAAACGGTGGCCAGTGGACCCAGCATGCAGGCAGCAGTTGGCAGACCCCAGGTGCAAGGTGGCAATGTGCAGACCCAGTGAGGTGTGCAAGGCAGTTGGTTGACCTCAGTCACACATTATCGTTCAGATAAACCAGGTGAAAACAGGCAGTGAGACAGATCACCGAACCTAGGGCCCCAGCACCAGGAAATAAAGCCTAAAAGCACTGATTGAAAACACTTGTGGAGGTTGGGGTGCCAGGAGAGACTCCCAGCCTCACAGGAGAGTTTGTTGGAGAGACCCATATGGTCCTAGAATGTACACAAGCCCACCTACCTGGGAACCAGCACCAGAAGGGCCCAATTCGCTTGTGGGAAGCGGCAGAGGGACTGAAATACGACAGCTAGCAAATGCCATTGTTCTATCACTGACCCTGTCCCCACATATATCCTTACAACCAAGCAACAAGGTTGCCCACTTTGGTGAACACCTAACGCTCTGCACCTCACTATGTAACAGGCACAACCAGACAAAAAAAAAATGGCTTCAACAGAAGAAGAGATCAAAGCCCCAAAGCCAATACATGTAAGCAACCAAGAAATAGCCAACCTATCAGATGCATAGTTCAAAGCACTGGTAATAAGGAAGCTCAAAGAATTGGTTAATTTTGGTCAAAAATTAGATGAAAAAATGAAGACTACACTAAGTGAAATGAAGGAAAATGCACAGGGAACCAATAGTAATGGGAAGAAAACGAATTCAATGGAAATCAATGGAGTAGTCCGGAAGGAAGAAAGAAACATCCAAACAGAAAAGAATGAAGAAACAAGGATTCAAAAAAATGAGAGGCTTAGGAATCACCAGGGCATTTTCAAATATTCCAAAATCTGAATTATAGGGGTACCAGAAGGGGAAGAGGAAGATCAACAAGTGGAAAAGTTATTTGAACAAATAATAAAGGAGAACTTCTCCAATCTAGCAAAGGAAATAGACTTCCAGGAAGTCCAGGAAGCTTAGAGAGTCCCAAAGAAGGTGGACCCAAGGAGGAACACACCAAGGCACATTGTAATTACATTAGCCAAGATTAAAATGAAGGAGAGAATCCTACAAGCAGCAAGAGATAAGGGGACAGTCACCTACAAAGGAGTTCCCATCAGATTGTCAGCTGATTTCTCAAAAGAGACCTTACAGGCAAGAAGGGGCTGGAAAGAAGTATTCCAAGGACCTTCATCCAAGAGTGCTCTGTCCAACAAAACTATCATTTAGAATGGAAGGGCAGACAAAGAGCTTCTCAGATAAAGTCAAGTTAAAGGAGTTCATCAACACCAAGCCCTTGTTACATGAAATGTTAAAGGGACTTATCTAAGAAAAAGAAGATAAAAAATATGAACAGTAAAAGGACAACAAACTCACAGTTATTAACAACCACACCTAAAACAAAAGCAAACTAAGGAAACAAGTAGAACAGGAACAGAACCACAGAAATGAAGATCACATGGAGGGTTATCAGCAGAGGAGTGGGAAGGGGAGATGGGGGAAAAGTATAGAGAATAAGTAGGATACATGGTAGATAGAACATATATAGGGGAGGTTAAAAATAGTATAGGAAATGTAGAAGCCAAAGAACTTACATGTATGACCCATGGACATGAACTAAAGGGGGGGAATGTGGGTGGGAGGGAGTTTGCAAGGTGGAGGGCAAAGAAGGGGGGAAATGGGACAACTGTAATAGCAAAATCAATAAAATATATTTAAAAAAACAACAAAAAAACAATGGCCCAAATGAAAGAACAAATCAAAGCTCCAGAAAAAAATACAACTAAGCAATGAAGAGACAGCAAACTATCATATCAGATGCACAGTTCAAAACACTGGTAATCAGGATGTTCACAGAATTGATTGAATATGGAGGCTGATTAGATGAATAAATGAAGGCTATGTTAAGTGAAATAAAGGAAAATATAAAGGGAACTAACAGTGACAGGAAGAAAGCCGAGACTCAAATCAACACTGTGGACCAGAAGGAAGAAATAAACATTAACCAGAACAGAATGAAGAAACAAGAATTCAAAAAAATGAGGAGAGGCTTAGGCACCTCCAGGACTTCTTTAAACGTTACAACATCCAAGTTGTAGTAGTACCAGAAGAAGAAGAGGAGGAGCAAGAAATTGAAAACGTATTTGAACAAATAATGAAGGAGAACTTCCCCAATCTGGCAAACGAAATAGACTTCTAGGAAGTCCAGGAAGCTCAGGGAGACCCAAAGAAGTTGGACCCAAGGAGGAACGCAGCAAGGCACATCACAATTACACTACACAAGATTAAAGAGAAGGAGAGACTCTTAAAAGCAGCAAGAGAAAAGGAGATAGTTACCTACATAGGAGTTCCCATCAGAATGTCAGCTGATTCCTCCAAAGAAACCTTTCAGTCAAGAAGGGGCTGGAAAGAAGTATTCTAAGTCATGAAAGGCAAGGACCTCCATCCAAGATTGCTCTATCCAGCAAAGCATTCACTTAGAATGAAAGGGCAGATAAAGTGCTTCCCAGATAAGGTTGAGTTAAGGGAGTTCCTCATCACCAAGCCCTTATTATATGAAATGTTAAAGGGACTTATCTCAGAAAAAGAAGATTAAAAAATATGAACGGTGAAAAGATAATAAACTCACAGTTATTAACAACCACAACTAAAAAACAAAGACAAACTCGGCAAACAACTAGAACAGGAACAGAACCACAGAAATAGAGATCACATGGAGGGTTATCAGTGGAGTAGTGGGAAGGGGAGACAGGGGGGAAAGGTACAGAGAATAAGTAGCATAAATGGCAGATAGAAAATATATAGGGGAAGGTTAAAAATAGTATAGGAAATGTAGAAGCCAAAGAACTTACATGTATGACCCATGGACATGAACTAAAGGTGGGGAATGTGGGTGGGAGGGGGTGTGCAGGGGGGATGGTAATAAAGGGGTAAATTGGGATAACTGTAATAGCATAATCAATAAAATATATTTTAAAAATAAATTAATTGAAAAGAAAAGCCCCCACACATACACACACAAGATGTCCAAAAAGTATCACTTCCCTCCCTCCAAAAGGGAGAAATGCTACTCTAGGAAAGTGTCCATGTGACAAGGCAGAGCAGAATAATAAGGGCAGCGGAATGATGGTAAAATGATGAGGCAGCCCAGAGAATCAAAAAAGTCATACTGTCTCAGGGTGAGAAGGATGGTAAGTTGCCCAAGCCAGCATATTTCAGTGTGTGCACAAGCCGGCTCCTTGTGATACACCCCAGACTGTCCCGGGAGCACAAGACATGGCCTCTCATGACCCTGATAGACAGGACAGCACAACTGCTGACCGAAACCCTAGATACCAGGTTGTATCTTCTTGGTACATTTTTATTTATAGGAAAAAGAGTAACACAGTCTAAAAATTAAAATACATTTGGTTATGTGTTCAATAACGGACTTTAATGAAAAGGATAGAATGATGGGGAAGCAGAGATGTCCTTCAGAATCCCAGGGATTTGGTCTCACAATGACACTCTCCTTCCTGGAGTATCAAAAGCACATTTTTCCAATTATGGTGGGAGACAGTGGGAAGGACTGGCAAACAGATTAGACAGCAGGGAGAGAGTGATGCTATGAATGGAGCAATGGGTGGCAAATAAGGCACTGAAAAGACAAATACCTAAACCACATTTGACAGAAAGGGCCTAAGACAGAGAGTGTAAGCCAGGGTTGGAAAGCTGAAATGAAAATAATCCTGGAAGGCACCAGGTTCTTTCTGACTCTCATGGAACCTTATGGCTTCAGGATCACCAATGCCTGGTCAGGCCTTCAAGCAGAGGGCACCTTGCCTCTGTGGATGGGTGCTTGGAGATGGACACTGGTATGAGCCCCATCTTCTGGCAGAAGAGGGAGGAAATACCTCAGTCAGGGCACACAACCATTTGAATCAGGAAAGCTTTAAAATACAAAAGGAAGTATAAAACTGTCATTGGTGATAAAAAGCACAAGTTCTAAAATAGCTTCTTTTTCTCTCTGAAGGACCTGAGAACATGTCCCACAAGTCTATACAATTTTAGGCTTAGAAGCATCACACATTCTCTAGTATAAAGAGGGGACATGCAGTGTCAGTGATAATGGGTACTTGCCTTTTAGGCATGGTCATAACCATGGTCACACAATCACATTCCCACATCCTGTGAGTTAGGAAAGGCAAGTAGTCTTCTTCACATCTTAAAGAAGAAAAATGTGAAAAAAATCATGCAGTGAACACTCTAGGCCCTTCCCCTCCTATTTCAGGCCTCTTTACACTGTACTCAGGTGTCTTTGAGACCAGCAAGAAGAGGTGGGAAGGTGGCTGACCATGAGCACCCAGTAGAAGGAGCAGGTTCTGGCAACAGTGCATACAGAAGGGCCTGGGACTCAAAGCTGGAAAACCCACTTAAATAGTAGCCATCACTTATTGGCTGTGGTATCTTAGACAAATCCATTCATACCTCAGGCCTCAGCTTCCTCATCTGAATAATGGGTATGATAATGCATATGATATCTAATAATTCATAGAATATCTATAAGGGGCAAATGAAACCTATATAAAATATGCAGGAACCTCAAAGCCTGACACACAGAAGATATTCAATATTCTTAATCCACTTTCCTTCACTGCCGTAGGCCCCACATATACTGTCACCCTGGTATCCAAATGTCACACACCTGCTGTGACCATGGATCCATCAGAGTTCCCTCCTTGATCTGCTGATCAATATCATCACTTCCATCCTCAGACACACAGTCATATCAGAGGGGAAGTCCCATTACCATTCCACTTACCCCGATAACATCTAGGGGAGCCGAACTCAGCCTTGGCAGGTCATGTGACTTCCACTCACAGCCTGAGGCCCAGTGGAGCATCTTCTGACTCTTATCCTGCAACCTACATGCACCTGAGTTGACCTCCCTTCAAAATGCTCTCTCCACTTCCTGACTACTACCAAAGCCAAGTGGCTTTTCCCTTCAGGATGCTACTTTCACTTATAAGTATTATCTTTGTCTGACCAGCCCCATTTCAATAATAAGAGTCTAATAAGTTTTATTAGCACAACACAATATTATTGTCTGAGACAAAGGATACACTGAATTCTGTCCTGGGCCTCTGGCAACCTACCTGTTCTGCCAACCTCAAGAAATCTAGAAACACCTTACATCTACACTATACTATAAATTCTTAAAATCTTCAACTCCTCCACATCTATTTTATTGTGTTAACACCTTATTCTAGAAAGACAGCACATAGTATTATTTGATGCTTGTGATAATGTGAACTTAAAATAAATACATATTTGGTCTTCATTCTATCCCTGGAACAGAGCTCTGATAACCTTGGAATTTTCTAAGAGCAACTACCCCTGAGTTTATGTTAATGAGGTGACTTCTTCAAAGCACCAAAGGATGAGGCTGGTTGCCAAGGGAACAAACCACATGATGAGAGGGTTGGAAATTTTGGCCCCACCTCCTGACCCCAGGAGAAGGGACATAGGCTGGGGCTTGAGTTTAATCACTGATAGCCAATGACTTGATGAGTCAGGTCTATGTAATGAAGCCTTCATAAAAATCTGAAAGGATGGGGTTTGGAGAACTTTTGGATACTGGGAAGAGTGGTACACCTGGGGAGGGCCCAGAAGCTCTGTGCTCATTCCCCATGCCTTGCCCTTCATTTCTTTCATCTGGCTGCTCCTGAGTTATATACTTTTACAATAAACCAGTGATCTATTAAGTAAAATGTTACTCTGAGTTCTTTGAGCTGCTATAGCAAATTAATCAAACCTGAGGAGAGGGTAGTGGGAACCTCTGACTCATAGCTATTGATCAGAAGCACAGGGGGCAGCCTGAACTTGCAACCAGCTTCTGAAGTGAAGGACTAATGGGATTGAGCCATTAACCTACAAAATTAGACACTATCTCCAAGTAGATCATGTCAGAATTGATTTGAATTGCAGAGCGCCAAGATCGTGTCAGAGAATTGCTGGTGTGGAAAAAACTACCATACATCTGGACACCAGTGTACTAGTAGCATTCAGAGTATCATGTGCAGTTTAAAGGAAAATAATGGGGTTTTTACCTCATGATACTACTTTACAAATAAGGAAACAGAAGAAAAAATGGAAATGCTTTGTCCCAGTTGTCACAGCTTGGCAGTGATAGAATGGGATCAGAATTTAGTCTCAGACCTACTAGGTTCTTCAATCAGAATATTATATTCCCGAATGTACCAAACAATGAAAATAAACTAAAGGTGAAGGGAGGAAATTGTCTTACCTGATTCCAATGAACTACTGTCTTCATCTGAAGAGCCAACACCAGCAATTGATGATAACACTGCCACAAAACCTTCCTTAAAGTCCTCAAATTTAACCTGGATGAATTTAAGAAGAGGTCAAAGTTACTTTCAAGAGAAGGTACATAAAATCCATCAGCCTTTTGTTTTTTTCTCCTTAGATGGAAACATTCTACTGTTGCCATTTACACTGAGAACATTCATTTCATTTTTTTCAAAAATTAACTTAATTTTTTAAAAAGGAGGAGTTCTAAGATGGTAGTCACATAGAAAGACAAGAACTCACGCCTTCCCAAGAGGACACTGATATACAGAGTACCTATATAGAGAGAGTAATTACTCTTAAGAGACAACTTGGGACTGAGTGAATAGCTTCTAAGCAATAGAGGAGAGAAAGACAAGGCTAGGAAAACATGGGAGACTCCCAGGATCTGCAGGAATTCTCCAGGAGTGAAGGTGCCAGTGAGCACCATTGTTTATATTCTCTTCTACCTCGATAAAGCAGTTGGGGGCTCTATCCAAGAGTTCCAGTCTACCTGCAATATTGCCACAGTGCATTCCCAGCCACACCACCCCGAGTACATTTTGGTTCCAAACAAAGAAAGCAAACAGGACCAATAGGACATTGCTACACGAATCTGACCTATATTCCTAGATATATAACAGCTTGGTAGGCCAGTGCCTCGAATGCCATAGGCACCTGCTTGGCTCCAAATGACCTCTCAAAAGCACCCAGCACACACAGTCTCTGAGGTTGCTTCTACACAAGGTCACTTTGCCAAGACTGGGAGACAGATATATTTTGTATAATTCATATAAAAAAAGATAGAACAGTGAACAACATGACAAGAAGAATACTCTCACATGAAGGAAAAAAAATCACCAAGGGAAAACCTAAATAAAAAAAGATAAGTAGTTCACCTGATAAAAATATTAAAAGAAACAGTCATAAAGATGCTTACTAAATTTCAGAATGGAATAGAGGAACTTAGAACTTCAACAAAGAGTTACAAAATATAATAAATAACCAAGCAATGCTAAAGAATATATTGATGCACTAAAAAGAAATTAATAGCAGTTTAGCTAATACAGAAGAAAAGATCAGCAACCTTGAAGACAGACTAGTGGAAAACAACCAATTACAACAGGAGAAGAAAATTAATTGAGGATGGTTTAAGGGGCCTCTAAAACAAAACCAAGTACACTGACATTCCCATCATATATGTGCCAGAAGAAAAACAAAGTCAGGAAGAAAAAAAACTTTATTGGAAGAAATAATGTCTGAAAATTTTGTTAACTTGTGAAAGAAAACAGACATAGAAGACCAGGAAACACAGAGAGTTCCAATTGAGATGAACCCATAGAGAAGAAGAAATATTGTAATTAAAATGGAAAAAAAATTAAAGCTAAAGAGACAATCTTGAAGGTAGCAAAAGGAAAACAACTAGTTACATACAAATGAAACCTGATAAAAATATCAGCTAATTTCTCAGCAACAATTTTACAGGCCAGAAGAGAGCGGCAGAACAGTTTTAAAGTGCTGAAAGAAAGGAACATACAATGTAAAATAATATATTCAGAAAGGTTATCAATCAGAATTGAAGGAGAGAAAGGAGTTTACTGGACAAGCAGAAAATAAGAGTCACCTTTAAACAAACTTTACAAGAAATGCTAAAGGCCTTCCATAAACAGAAAAGGAAAGCCCATAACCAGAAGTCAGAAAATATGATAGAAAAACTCACAGGGAAAGGCAAATATTTATATTTAATAAATAAAGTGAAATTAAAAAACAAAGTGTAGAGGGGGAGTAAAAATATAGTCCTTTAAAATAGAGTTAAACTTAAATGACTATCAGCTTGAAATACATTGCTATAGATATAAAAACTCATGGTAACAAAAAATCCAAAATTTACAAAAGACATACACAAACAACAAAGAGAAAGGCACCCAAACAAATGCTAAAGAAAACAAGCAGGCCACAAGAAATGAGATCAAGAGAAAGGTACAAGGGAGAACTACAACAACCACCAAAAAAAAGAAAAATAACAAAATGAAAATAAGTGTATGCTTTCCAGTAATTATTTTAAATGAAAATAGATTAAATTCTCCAATAAAATACATAGATAGAATGGCTGAACAGATTAAAATACATGATCCGTCTACATGCTGCTAAAGAAACTCACTTCAAATTGAAAGATACATACAGGCAGGGATAGAGAAAGTTATTCCGTGAAAATAGAAATGAAAAGAATGCTGAGATAGCAATACTCATATTGGACAAACCATACTAGAAAAAAAAAAGAATGTAAAAAAGACAAAGAAGGACATTACATAATGAGAAAAGGTAGACACAAGAAGAGGATATAACGATTGTAAATAAGTACACACCAAACATAAGAGCACCTAAATATATAAAGCAAATAATAAAGATCTTAAAGGGAGAAATTCACAATAATTCAATAAAAGTAGGGAATTTTAATGTCTCAATCACATGAATGGATAGATCATCCAGACAGAAAATTAATAAGGAAATAGTGGTCTTAAATGTCACAGCAGTCCAGATTAACTTAATAGACAATTGTAGAGCATCTCATGCCAAAATGACAAAATACACTTTTTCATATGCTCATGGAACATTTTTCAAGGCAGATCCCATTAGGCAAAAAAACAAGTCTCAGTAAACTCAACAAAAATGGATATCATATGAAGCATATTTTCCAACCACAATATCATGAACTAGAAATCAACTACAGTAGAAAATAGACAAAACACAAATACACAGAGACTAAACACCATGCTACTAAAGAACCAATGGGTCAAGGAGGATATCAAACAGGAAATGAAAAGCAACTGTGAGGGATCCAAGACGGCAGCAAAATAGATGGAAGCTACATTCACCTGCTCGCAGGACCAAACTGGAATTACAACTAAAATATACAGCAATCAAATTAAATAACCAACTAAAGGCTAGCTTAACAGAAGTCTTACAACTAAGGATTTACAGAAGAAGCCACATTGAGACTGGTAGTAAGGGCTGAGACATGAAAAAGGCTGGCCCAGCTACCACAGGTGGCAACTGAGATTCCAGAGGGATATGCCAGCTACATAGGATCTCCTTGAGAAATGTGGTTTTAATCCCATACCCAGCTTCCCAGATCAGAGCACCAGAGCCTGGGGGAGGCACTCACATAACACCTGGCTACGAAAATCAGCAAGAATATTTTCTGCCAGGGAGACATATAGGGCTGGTGGAGACACAGGCACCCTCTTAAAGGACCGAAAGACAAAATCTCACAGCCACTCACCCTGGGCTCTGGCAGGAGTAAGGCAGAGTGGACTAGAGTTGTGTGAGGAGACTCTGGGATTTTTGGCTCTGGGAGAGAGCTGAAGAGACAGCCGCAGGAACCACCTGTGCTGAGTCACTTTCCCACACTACAGACACCAACTTTCTAGAGAAGAGCACATACGTCCTTATGGCATGCACCCAGGGAAAGCAATATCTCTAGCCCCTGTACTCCCTGTCACCCCACCCTTCAGAGTTTGCACCCTGCTGAGATGTCACCTACCCGATCACAGTGTAGAGGTCAAGGCAGACTCAAGTGGTATCAGTGAGGGAGATAAGTGGCTTTGGGATAAGTGTCATTACCCTCCCCAACTTTCTCATGAACCTGACTGGCTTCTGTCCCTCAGAAGAAATCCACTAGTCTCACCCTCCAGGCTCCTGGTGGACCCATCCTCTCAACACTTGTCGACTCTGTCCTGCTGAGATCTGGGCAGAATCCAAGGCAGACCAAGTCGTGTGGCTCTGGACTGGGGTATATACCCTAAAATTTCCACCAAGCCAGATAGGCACTTTTCCCTCCTGACAATCCAGCGTGGCCATGCCATGCTGTATCCAGCTCCTGGCAGACTTTGGGACAGATTGAATTGTGTGGCTCTAGACTGGGAGAAGTTTTTCCTTGCATTCCCAAAGAATGCTAAGCCCTCCATTCACATGGCCAAATCTCTGTCTGTTAGATCTTGATAAACCCTGCTGACCTCAACCCAATGACTTCCTGAGACCTCAGCCCACCACAAAGGTATGCAAGCACCCAGTGAGTGGCAGCTAAACTTAGTATACCCTGGGTGATCTCAGATCCAGCACTGGACCGAGTTTGATCCTGTATCAATTTGGTGAACACAACTCTTCCATACCTGGAGATTCATTGAGAATGAAATTCATGTAACTGGAGTACCACCAGAGGCTCATTCAGTGACTGAACCTAATAGGCAGCCACCAGGCAGAGGCAGGTGAAGGTGGATCTTGAGGTTACTTGGGACTTCTGCTGATACGTCCCTAGGCCAAGCCAACTGTGATGTGAAGCTTGATGCTTCCAGTGTACAACCAGGCTCAGCAGAGGTAGCCACAAACTGTGGATTATTCTGTATCTCCAAACAGATTGCCAAGGGCCAGTCGAAGGCAGCATCTGACATTGGCCAGCACTAGAGTCCCTCCCAAGAGGCCCCAGAACCAACACACTTGATAGCCAGCTTCAGGCAATATCAGAGCAGGATCCGATTAGCTTCACAAGCAGCACATCCAAACAGACATCTCGGCAGACACCATAATCTGCTGAGGCAAATTATGCTATGTGTGGTCGGCATTGACATAAAAACTTGAAAACCGTGGTAGAGATGATTCTAATAGACAGCCAGCCTGAGGGTCAACCTCATTTGGGTCAACCCAAGATACAAATGGGCCAATAGCAATCAAGACTCAATTACAACTGTAAGGCCAACATAACCCACACAGGGGTCATTCCTGGAATACCCAGAGCAGATGATCAAGGTGACTGTGACAAGGGGTTTAAAAGAACACCTACTTCATAAAGCTATACTACTAAGACTGGGAGGCATAGCAGATCTAAATAAATACATAGAAAAAAACCACAAAGAGACAGCCAATGGGGACACAAAGAAACATGCCTGAAATGAAAGAACAGAAGTAATCAGATCAAAACCCTAAAATTAGAGCAAACAATTTACTAGATACAAAGTTCCAAAGAATGATTATAAGGATGCTCAAGGAACTTAGAACTATAAGAAACTTACTGAACACTACAAGGAACATACAAAGATCTACAACAACATGAAAAAAGACAGAAACCATAAAAAAGACCAAGTCAGAAAGGAAGATTACAATATCTGAAATGAAGAATATACCAGAATAAAAAAGTCAGTTGGGTGAAGCAGGGATCAATTCAGCAATTTGGAAGAGAAGGTAGCAGAACACACACAATCAGACTAGCAAAAAAAATTTTTTTAACGAGGCTAGTTTAAGGTCCTTCATACAACATGAAGTGAACCAATATCCATATTATATGGGTACTAGAAGAGCATGAGAGTGAGCAAGGAATTGAGAACCGGTTTCAACAACAAAAAAAAATTATAGCAAACAACCCTAACCTGGTGAAGGAAAACAACACACAAGTTAAGGAAGCACAGAGTCCCCAATGAGAAGAATCCAAAAAAGCTCATACGAAGACACACCATAATTGAACTGGCAAAAATTAAAGACAAAGAGAGAATCTTAAAAGCAGCAAGACAAAAACAGGTACCTACATAGGAGCTCCAATAAGACTACCAGATGATTTCTCAACTAAAACATTTCAGGTCAGAAGGCATGAAATATTCAAAGTGATGAAAAGCAAGGACCTACAACCAACAATACCTTACCCAGCAAATCTATCATTTAAAATTAAAAGAGAAATAAAGAGCTTCTCGGACAAGAAAAAGCTAAAGGAGTTTGTTACCACCAAACCAGTATTACAAGAAATGTTAAAGGACCTGCTTGAAGAAGGAGGAGAAGAAGGAGGAGGCAGAGAAGGACACAGAGCAACATAGTTAAAAGAATAAAATGGCATTAATATGAACTAATCAATAATCACTTTAAATGTAAATGGCTTAAGTGCTCCAATCAAAAAAAGATAGGGCAGCTGAATGAATAAAAACCAAGACCCATATATACGACAGTCTATAAGAAACCCACCTCAGGAAAAAAGGATACAAGCAGTTTAAAAGTAAAGTGATGGAAAAATACATTTCATTCAAATGGAAAGAAGAAAAAACCAGGAGTAGTAATACTTCTATCTGATAAAATAGCCTTTAAAACAAAGGCTATAATAAGAGAACAAAAGGGAACTAAATAATGATAAAGGGAGCAATACAACAAGAGAATATAACACTTCTAAAGATTTTACACCCAACATAAAAGCACCTGAACAGGTACACAAAGAACATCTTGATGGACATAAGGGGCGAGATGGACAGTAATACAGTGAGAGTAGAGGACTTTAACAATGCATTGACATCAAGGGATAGTACTTCTAGACAGGAAATCAACAAGGAAACAGCAGCCTTAGATGATACACTAAATCGGATGGATTTAATTGACATCTTCACAGCATTTCACCCCAAACAAGTAGATACATTCTTTTCAAGTGCACATGGAACATTCTCTAGGAGAAACCACATAATGGTACACAAAACAAGTCTTAACATTCAGGAAGACTGAAATCATATTAAGCATCTTCTCTGACTATAATGGTATAAAACTAGTGATTAATCACAAGAAAAAAGTGAAAAACACACAGGACATGGAGGCTAAATATGTTGCTAAACAATGAATGGGTTAAGAATAAGATCAAGAAAGAATTTGAAAGATACCTACAAACAAATGAAAATGAGAACACAACAACCCAAAATCTATGAGTAAAAGTGAAAGTACTCTACAGAAGGAAATTCATAGCATTACAGCCTACGTCAAGAAGCAAGGAAGATCTCAAATAAACAGCCTAACATTACTCCTAAAGAAACTTGAAGAAGAAAAAAAGCCTGAAGTGAGTAGAAGAAAGGAAATAAAGATCAAGCAGAAATAAAGAAACTAGAATTGGAGAAAAAAAAACTAATACAAAACATCAGGAAAACCAATATGTCTCTCTCCTGCTTCCTTCCTTTCTCCTTAAAAAAATGAAGAAGCATATCCTCAGGCAAGGAATAAAAAAACACAAAAAACTCCTAAGTAAAATAAGTGCAGGACTGGGTGACTTCACAGAAATAGTTTACCGCACATGAAAAAAAAAAACCCAACATGATTTCCAGCCAAGATGGAGGCATAAATAGATACACTTCACTTTCTCACACAGCCAAAAGAAAGATAACACCAATTTCAAAAGAATAAACAACCAGAACTGCAAGAAAATTGAACTTGGGTAACTCCAATCAAGGAGTTAAAGAAGAAACATTCATCCAGACTGGCAGAAGGAGCAGAGATGGGAAGCAGGGGTGGAGAGGACACACAACAAGGAGGCAGCCAGTGGATGAGGCAGTCCCATATTTTTGAGTCGATAAACAGGGAGGAACAACTGGGGAGTGAGACACACCAGCAACCCAGGGTTCAACCCTGGGGAAACAGCTTCAAAACCTCTGGCTGTAAAAACCTGTGGGAGTACTGGTGGTGGGAGAAACTCTACATGTCACAGAACAGTCCACAAGAGGGGGCCAAAAGAAAATAGAACATACACAAATGAAGCCACCTGAAAATCAGCACCACAAGGGCACAATTTGCTTGTGGGAAGTGGGGTAAGAGACCGAAAGCTTGCCAAAAGCTGAGCAAGTGGCATTGTTCACTGTCTGACCCATCTGTTATATACTGCATCACAACACAGCAGCGTGAGTTGCCCCACCATAGCGAATACCTAAGGCTACGCCCCTTACACTGTAAGACATGAGCCAAAACAACAACAAAAGTATGACCCCAATGAAAGAACAGATCAAGACTCCAGAAAAAGAACTAAGCAAAGAAGAGACAGCCAACATACCATATGCAGAGTTCAAAACACGAGAAATCAGATGCTTATAGAAATGATTGAGTATGGTCACAAAATAGAGGAAAAAGTGAAGGCTACCCAAAGTGAAATAAAGAAAAATATACAGGGAACCAACAGTGAAGGGAAGAAAACCAGAAAAACCAACAATTTGGAAGCAGACCCTACAGCTTCCTGCCCTCCAGCATTCCCGCCCACCTCCCCTTAGTTCATGTCCATGGGTCATGTATGTAAGGTTTTTGGCTTCTCTGTTTCCTATGCTATTCTTAACGTCCCCTTATTTTGTACCTACCAATTATGCTTCTTATACCCTGTACCTTTTCCCCATTTTCCCCCTACCTGCTCTCCAATGATAACCCTCCATGTAATCTCCATTTCTGTGATTCTGTTTCTGTTCTCTTTGCTTAGTTTTGTTTTCATTTTGTAAGTTCAGTTGTTGTAGCTGTGAGCTGTGAGTTTTTCTTCATATTTTTTCCCATGGAGGTTCATAGTTTTGATCTTTTTCTTAGATAAGTCCCTTTGACTTTCCATATATAAAAGGCTTGGTGATGATGAACTCCTTTAACTTGAACTTATCTGGGAGGGCACTTTATCTGTCCTTCCATTCTAAATGATAGTTTTGCTGGATAGAGTAATCTTGGTTGTAGGTCCCTGCCTTTCATGACTTTGAATACTTCTTTCCAACCCGTTCTTGCCTGCAAGTTTCTTTATCTCACTTTGCATAGCCTTCACTTTTTCCTTTATTTTGTGACCATACACATCCATTTCTGTGAGCATCTTATTTACCAGTGTTTTGAATTCTGCTTCTGATAGGTTGGCTATCTCTTTGCCCTTTAGTTCTTTTCCTGGAGTTTTGATATGTTCTTTTATTTGGGCAGTATTTTTTTTTTTTTTGGTCCCAGTGTACGTGTTACATTGTAAGGGGTGTAGCCTTAGGTATTTGCCATAACAGGACAACCTACATTGCTGCATGGTGGCTCTGTATGTGGGGAAGGGGTCAGAGAAGGCCACGGTGCTGCTTACTCAATTCTTGGCCAGCTTTCAGTCACTTTGCCTACTACCCACAAAGAATTGTGCCCTTCTGGTGCGGATTCCCAGGTGGTTGGGTTGGTGTATGTTTAGAACTCCAGAGGTCACACCAGCAAACTCTCCTGGGATGCTGGGAGTTTCTCCCACCACCACCACCCACTTAGCTTTTTATAGCCATGGGTTTTGAAGCTTTGTTTTCTCACCCTAGAATCCTGGGTTGCATGGTGGGTCTCGCTCTCCAGTTGTTTCTCCTGGTTTAGCTTCATGTAAATGTGGATCTGGCAGGCACTGCCTTGCCCATCTGGTCCTCAAGTTGCCACCTTGCTGTGAGCCCTGTCCAGCTGTCTGTATCTGACCCTATTCCCAGTCTAGATGAATGTTTCTTCTTTAACCCCTTAGTTGTTAAGATGTCCATACACTTTGATTTTCTGGAAGCTCTGGTTGTTTTGCATTTTTAAATTTGTTGTTGTCCTTTTGGTTAGGCAAGGAGACAAAGTGTACCTAGGCTTCTATCTTGGCCAGAAGTATTATTTTATGTTTTCATTTTGGCCCGCTTATTTTTTCTTCTTTCTTTCATCCCCGTGAATGTACTGATTTCTTTTCCAAGGATTTCGCTTTTCCTTTTATTAATCTAGAAGTTATGCACTCTATTTCCATTCTCATGTTTTTCCTAAAATTTTTAACACACCTTTAACTTAGCAAAGTTTATTATTATTCAATACTTTTAGCATTCTATAGGACAAAATATCAAGATTGTTAAATATTTTAATTTCAATTACTACACTTATGACTTACTCCATTATCACATATTTTAACTATATTTTACATCCAATAATATATATTTTTCTTTTACTTATTTCATATTGTTCTTCAAGTAGAGTTGTCTCCATTATGCCTGCACCACTCCTGTCTGCCCTACACATCCCTACCTCTCACCCTTAAACCTACTCCCCTTTGGCTTTGTCCATGTGTCCTTCATACATGTTGTTTGAAAGACCTCCCCCCCCTTCACCCACACTACCCCTCCTATCCCCCCTCTAGTAATTGTCAGGATCTTCTTTATTTCAATGTCTCTAGTTATGTTTTGCTGGCTTGTTTGCAGTGCTGATTAGGTTCTAATTATAGGTGAGATATACAGTATTTATGTTTCACTATCTGGCATATTTTACTTAGCATGACGCTCTCCAGATCCATTCATGCCATTTTGAGAGTAGGAGCTCCTTCTTTACTCCTGCTGCATAGGATTGCTTTTTGCAAATGTACCAGTTTTTTCATCCACTCATCTACTGATGGGCACTTAGGTTGCTTCTAACACTTGGCTATTGTAAATTGTGCTGCCATGAACATCGGGGTGCACAGGTTCTTTTGAATTGGTGTTTCAGGATTAATAGGGTATAACCCACTAGTGGAATTGCCGCATCAAGAGGCAGTTCCATTTTTATTTTCTGAGGAAATGCCATACTGTTTTCCACAGTGGCTGTACCAGTGTGCATTTCCACCAACAGTGTACTAGGGTTCCCTTTTGTCTACAAACTAACCAGCTCTTCTTGTTGGTTAATTTGATTATGATAGCCATTCCAACTGGTGTTAAGTGGTATCTCACTGTGGTTTTAATTTGCATCTGTCTGATGGCTTGTGGGCATCCATTCATATATCTCTGGGCCCTCTATATATCCTTCTTAGAGAAGTGTCTGTTCAAGTCCTTTGCCCATTTTTTAATTGGACTGTTTGTCTTCCTGGAGTCATGTGAGTTATTTACCTAGTCTGGAGATCAAAACCTTATCCAACATATTATTTGCAAATATGTTTTCCCATACATTTGGTTCCCTTTTCATTTTCCCAAAGCTTCTTTAGCCAAGCAGAAGGTTTTTATTTTGATGAAGTCACATTTCCTTATTCTTTAATTGATGTCCATTGCTCTAGGGAACATATCAGTGAACATATTGCTGCATGGAATATCTCAGATTTTCCTCCCTATGTTATCCTCTAGGACTTTTATTGTGACATGACTTATGTTTAAGTCTTTTATGCAACTTGAGTTTATTTTTGTATATGGTGTAAGTTGGTGGTCGAGTTTCATTTTTTTGCATGGAGCTGTCCAGACTTCCCAACACCATTTGTTGAGAGGCTATTTTTACTACATTTTATGATTCTGCCACGTTTGTCAAATATTAATTACCCACAGAGACTTGGGTTTATTTCTGGACTCTCTATTGTGTTCAATTGATCTATGTGTCTGTTCTTATGCCATTACCAGACTGTTCTGATTACCATGACCTTGTAATATAGGTTGATGTCAGGTATGGTGAGCACTCCTACTGTATTGTTCTTTCTCAAAATTGCCGAGACTATTTGGGGTCATTGTAGTTCATATAAATTTTTGAAATGTTTGTTCTATATCTGTGAATAACACCATTTGTGTTTCAATAAGGATTGAGTTGAATCTATAAACTGCTTTCGATACTATGGACATTTTGATTATATTAATTCTTCTAATTCATGAACACAGTAACATTTCCACTAATTTGTCTCTTCCTTAATACCTTTCCTCTGTGTTGTGTAGTTTTCTGAATACAGGTCTTTCAGACTTTGGTTAGATTTATTCCCAGGTACATTATTTTTCTTGTTGCTATATTAAATGGGATCTTTTCCTGGTTTCTCTTTCTGATATTTCTTTCTTGCTGTACAAACATGCTTTTGATTCTAAATATTGACTTTGTATCCTGCTGCTTTGCCAAATTCATTTATTAAATCAAGTAGTTTTTTGGTCGAGTCTACAGGATTTTGTATGTACACTATCACGTCATCTGCAAACAATAAACAGTTTTGCCTCCCCCTTTCTAGTTTGGGTGGTTATTATTTCATTTTCTTCTAGCTCATTGTGGCTAGAAATTCCATTACTATGTTTAGTAGCAGAGGTGAAAGTGGACATTCCTGTCTTGTTCCTGTTCTTCGGGGAGAATTTTAGTTTTGCCCATTTAGTGTGATACTGGGTATATGTTTTTCATTCATAGCCTTTATAATGTTGAGGCATGCTCCCTCTAGTCCCACTTTGCTGAGTGTTTTTATGATAAATGAATGCTGTACCTTATCAAATGCTCATTCTTCATCTACTGACATGATTATGTGATTTTTGTTTTTCTTTCTGTTTATGCAATGTATTACATTGAGAATATTGTAGCATCCTTCTATCTGGGGTGAATCTCACTTGATCACAGTGTATGATCTTTTTAATGTATTGCTGGATGCAGTTAACCAATATTTCATTGAACATTTAAGAGTCCATGTTCATCAGTGATATTGGACAGTAATTTCTTTCTTTGTTGTGTCTTTACCTGGTTTTGGGATTAGGATGATGCTGGTCTCATAAAAAGAGTTTCGGAGTCTTCCTTCTTCTTGGACTTTCAGAAGCAGTCTGAGAAGGATAGGGGTTAGCTGTTCTGTAAATGTTTTATAAAATTCTCCTGTGAAATCATCTGGTCAGAGCTTTTACGTAACTGGAGATGTTTGATTACTGCTTCAATTGCATCAGCTGTTATTTGTCTGTTCAGGCTTTCTGCTTCTTCTTCATTCTGTTCTGAAAGACCCGTTTTTTCTAGGAATTTGTCCATTTCACCTAGGTTTTCAATTTCTTGGCATATAGTTGTTTGTAGTAATTTCTTACAATCCTTTTTATTTCTGTCGTATCAGTTGTAATCTCTCCTCTTTCAGGTCTGATTTTGTTTACTTGGGTCCTCTCTCTCTTTTTCTTGATGAGTATGCTCAAAAGCTGGTTGATTTTGCTTATCTTTTCTAATAACCAGCTCTGGATTTATTGATCCTTTGCATTGTTCCTTTACTCTCTCTGTCATTTAATTCTTCTCTAATCTTGGTTATTTCCTTCCTTCTACTCACTCTGGGCTTTGTTTCTTGTTGTTCCTCCAGTTCTTGTAGGTATAGGGTTAGGTTGTTTATTTGAAATGTTTCTAGCTTTTTAGGTAGGCCTGTATTGCTATGTACTTCCCTCTCATTACTGCCTTCACTCTTTCCCATAGGTTTTGTACTCTTGTGTGTCATTTTCATTTGTCTCCAGAAACTTTTTGATTTCTTCCTTGATCTCATTCTTGACCCATTCATGGTTTAATAGTATGTGATTCAATCTCAATGAGTTTGAGTGTTTTTTAGTTTTTTCCTTGAGGTGGGTTTGTAGTTTCAGTCCTTTGTGATCAGAGAAAATACTTGATATGATTTCAATTTTCTTGAATTTGTTGAGGTTTGTTTTGTGTGATATCATGTGACCTATCTTTGAAAATGTTCCATGTGCGATTGAAAACAATATGTATTTTGCTTCTTCGGGATGAAAGGTTCTATATATATCAGTTTAGTCTATTTGATCTAGGGCATTGTTCAATGCTGCAATATCCTTGTCGATATTTTGTTTGAAAGATCTATCCATTGTTGACAGTGGGATGATAAAATCCCATAGTATAATGTGTTGCTGTCTATATCTTACTTGAAGTCCTCCAAGATTTTGTTTATATATCTGGGTCCTCCCATGTTGGGTACATATATATTTATAATGTTTATCTCTTCTTGATGGATTCTTCCCTTGAGTATTATGATGTGTCCTTCTGGGTCTCCTTTATGGCCCTTTTTCTGAAGTCTGTTTTGCCTGATATGAGTACTGCTACCCTGGCTTTTTTTTTTCCCTGTCTATTCACTTGGAAATATTTTTTTTCCAACCCTTCATTTACAGTCTGTGTAGGTCTTTTGTTCTGAGGTGGGTCTCTTGTAGGCAGCATATGTGAGGGTCAGGATTTCTTATCCATTCAGCTACTCTATGTCTTTTGACTGAAAAATTTAAACATTTACACTAGGTTATTATTGATAGGTGCCATTTTACTTCCTTCAAACCTGTGATCCTCTCTCTCTCATTCTTATTCTTCCTTTTCTTAAAGCAATCCCTTTAGCATCTCTTGCAGTGCCGGTTTGGTGAAGATGTATTCTTGGAATATTTCTTGCTGTTCCCATCTTGCATGGAGCATTTCCATTGAGAAGTCAGCTGCTAGCCTTTTGGGGATTCCCAGTATGTTACTTTCTGTTTATCCCTTGCTGCTTTTAAGATTCCCTGTCTTTCTTTGAATTTGCCACCTAAATTATGATGTGTCTTGAAGTGTGCCTCTTTGGGTTCCTCTTGATTCCTAGATTTTTCTGACTTTTTTTATCTCATCAAATTAGGGACATTTTCCATCATTAGTTTTTGAAACAGTTTTTCTATCCCTTGCTCTTCTTCTCCATCTGGTATCCCTATTATATGGGTATTATTACATTTTATGTTATCCTGCAGTTCCCTTAACCCATGTTCTTTCTTTTTGAGTCTTTTTTTCCTTGTCTTGGTCTTTGTGGGAGTTTTTTTCTACCTTGTCCTCCAGCTTACTGATTCAATCCTGTGCTTCATCTAGCCTGCTTTTGATTTTATCTATGTTCTTCAATTCAAAAATTGTATTCTTCATTTTCTCTTGGTGCTTGTTGATAGTTTCTATGTCCTTTTATAGTCACATATATTTTTCAGTAAGTTCCTCATAATTTCCCTGTAGTTTTTCATAATTCTCAATAAGCTCATTGAGCTTCCTTATAAACATTGCTTTGGACTCAGTATCTGATAGTTCACTTGCCTCTGTTTCATTTAGTACTCTTTCTGAGGATTCCTCCTTTCCTTTCAATTGGGGTTGTTTCTTTGCGTACCCATTATTTGTGGGACTCCTCTTGTTTTATTCGGCTTTTTGACATGATCTTTTTTGACTTCCTGAGTTTGTAGTGTGAACTTCTATTATAGAGATTCAGTAGTGCAATCCCCTTGAGCTCCTGAATTTGATGCTATTGTGTTGCCCTTTATACTGTGTATGTTGACTCTCTAGAAGTGATTGTGTTTTGATTCTAGCTGGGGCATTCTTTGGTGGGTCCTTTCCTCCAGCTGGTTGAATGAGGGTCACTCTGTCCACCATGTCTTATATGCTGTTCAGGTGCTGCCAGAACCAAACCACAAAGCCCAGGAAACAAACCTACATCTTCAAAAATAACTATACCCTGCAATCCCTTTATCAACAGCAAATGATCCAGTATTAGTAATGGTGTAAAGAGTTTAAGACTAATATAAGAAAGGAGAGAAATAAACTACAGTATAAAATCTAATTACTTAATGTGCACAAACTTGATGGATAAGAAGTGAATGTTAAAAAGCTATGCAGAAAAGAAAATATTGCAAATGATGGAGAAGACTACAGTGGATTTCATCTCGGCAGTCTCTAGAATTTACTACTGTTTTCTCTTTCTGGATCTTTCTTTGAATATATCATATGTTGACCCCACCTGACCTTAAGCAGTTTGCTCTGAGACAGCCAGGGACCTGTCTGTGGCTGTCTCCTTCAGTTTTTAATCAAGTCATCTGCCTTCAGCACTCTGGTTTAAGCCCCAGAGGGCAGGGCAGAATCCCTTCTGGAGTCGGGCCTATTGGTTCCCCTCAGGCTGCTGCTGTTTGGAAGGGAGTGGTCTGCCTTACCAGGATGGCTGCTGCAGTGTGGGGGATGACTTGGCATTGGGATTTCAGCATCTACTCTCTCAGCTCTCTCCCCAAAGCTTGTCCCCAGTCTCTCCTCAGGCATTTCTAGCCCACTCTACCCTCGCCTTTTCCGGAGCCCTGGGCAAGTGGCTGCAAATGAAAATTTGTGCGTTGGCCCTTTAAATGGCAATTTGAGCCTCCAGCCATTCATCACTGGGAAAGAACAACCTTCTTGCTTTTTCCCGCTGCTTGTTATCTGTGTACATTTCTGGCTCTGTTGCTGTAGGCTGGGGATCCCAATTCGGGATTCAGATCCCACATGTTTCAGGGGTTCCAACTGGTTGCCTAATTATCCTTCTGGAGCTCCTGCCTTGGGCACCTAGCCAGCCTTCTTGAGTCTCCTCCTCACTAATCAGGTTGTCCTGAAGCTGATTCTTCTGTCCAAGGTTATTGTTGCTATTGTTTCCTGTTGCTTTTGTTCAGTTGTTTGTTCTGGGTGATTTCTGTGCAATTTAGTTGTAATTCCAAATTGGTCCTGGGAGGTTAGTGTGGTTCCATTCACTCCTCCACTATAGGGAACCTACCCAAAATGGTTTTCTTTGTTTGTTTGTT
Source organism: Carollia perspicillata (assembly GCA_004027735.1). NCBI lineage: Eukaryota > Metazoa > Chordata > Mammalia > Chiroptera > Phyllostomidae > Carollia > Carollia perspicillata. The sequence continues at coordinate 29,175 of PVKM010009395.1, forward strand.
TTAGTCAATGAACATTTACAATTTTCCAAATATTTACCACTTTGTTTTTATTTCTTCTTGCATTTTTTACGTATCAGATAATTTTCCATGTACTTGAAGTACATCCTTAAAATTTGACTTTTCTTAAGTATGCTGGTGCTAAACTCTCAGTATAATTGTGTATGTGTTTATTTCATATTTATTCTCTTTTAGCACAAAAGTAATTTATAAAAAGAACAACTGAAGTGACCGAGATGTCCATAAACAGAATGGGTAATTAAATATTTATATAGTTAGACAAAGAAATAGGACAATAGGAAAAAATAAGCAATAGAGACAACAACATGAATATATCACATAGATATTATGAGTAAAAGAAAAGAATGAATGAATAGTATGGCTTGGCTGGGTAGCTCAGGTGGTTGGAACATCACATATGCCAAAAAGTTGCAGGTTTGATCCCAGTCAGGGAACATACCTAGGTTGCAGGTTATATCCCCAGTCATAGTGCATACAGAAGGCAACTGATCAATATTTGTATCATCACATTGATATTTTTCTCCCTCTCCTTCTCTGTTCCCACCCTCCCCTTCTCGCTCTCTAAAATAAATTAAAAAATCCTTGGGTTAGGGCTTTTAAAATATGAAGAAAAAAAAGCCAGAGTATACATAGTGTGCATGTACTATATCTTTCCATTTACATAAAATTCGGAAACAGGCAAAATAAAATTATGGTGTTAGTGTCAAGACAGTAATTACCTTTGGTGGCAGAGGGACTACAAGAGAACATGAGGAAGGATTTAGGATGCTGGTTCCCAGATGTGTTCAATGTAGGATAATCAATGGGCTGTATACTTTTATATATGAGCTGTTTATTCCATGTATGCATCAGTGAGAGCCATACAGAAAGAAATTAACAAAATTAATTGACTAGGCATATCAAAATCTCAGCAGTGTGTGTTTGAAAAGCTAGGTTTGGTGCTGTAGGTCTCAGCAACTTCCCAAATCTGGCCCAGAATTTGCATGAGCATATCTGTTGCTGCCACTGAGCACTAAATGCTGCTTGTTGTTGGCTTGTGGAAACCTCTGTCTGGAATATGCAGATATCATGACCTGAAACTGATTATTTATATATTTGTTTATTTTCTGTTTCTCCAATTAGCATGGGATATCACCACTGACACATATTCAACAAATATTTATTGGATGTGTTTGTTTTTATATCCTTCCATAACTGAGCAAATTCACCTTCTCATGACTGCATTCTTTCACCTTTAAGTATATTTTATTGATTATGATATTAGAGGTTTCCCAATTTCCCCCCTTTATCTGTCCTCCACCCTGAACCCCCGAGCTCTCTGGCATTTCCCCTTAGTTCATGTACATGGGTTGCACATATGTTCTTTGAATTGTTTCTTATACCATTTTTTACCTCTCTCCATCTATTTTATGCCTACCAATTATGCTTCTTATTCCCTGTACCTTTTCCCCCCTATTGCTCCTCTCCCCTTATCCACTGAAAACCCTCCATGTGATGTCCATTTCTCTGATTCTGTTCCTGTTCTAATTGTTTGCTTAGCTTTTGTTTTTGTTGTCTTTTTTTTTTTAGGTTCAATCATTGGTAGTTGAAGTTTGTTGTCATTTTACTGTTTGTATTTTTTTATCTTCTCCAATTTCTTAGATAAGTTACTTTAACATTTCATATAATAAGGGCTGGGTGATGATGAACTCCTTTAACTTGACCTTATCAGAGAAGCATTTTATCTGCCCTTCCATTCTGAAAGAAAGCTTTGCTGGATAGAGCAATCTTGGATGCGGATTCTTGTATTTCATGACTTGGAATACTTCTTTCCAGCCCCTTCTTGACTGTAAGGTCTCTTTTGAGAAATCAGTTGACAGTCTGATAGGAACTCCTTTGTTAGGTAACTGCCTCCTTATCTCTTGCTGCTTCTAGGATTCTCTCCTTATTTTTAATCTTGGGTAACTTAATGATGATGGGCCTTAGTGTGTTCCTCCTTGGGTCCAACTTCTTTGGGACTGTCTGAGCTTCCTGGTCTTCCTGGAAGTCTATTTTCTTTGCTAGATTGGAGAAGTTTTCCTTTGTTATTTGTTCAAGGAACTTCTCCCCTTGTTGCTTTTTCTCTTCTCCTTCTGGCACCCCCATAACTTGGATGTTGGAACGTTTAAAGATGTCCTGGAGGTTCCTAAGCCTCTCCTCATTTTTTTGAATTCTTGTTTCTTCATTCTGTCTGGTTGGTTGTTTATTTCTTCCTTTTGCTCTAGATCGTTGATTTGAGTCCTGGTTTCCTTCCTGTCACTGTTGGTTCCCAAATATTTTGCTTTATTTTACTTTGGGTATCCTTCATTTGTTCTTTCATTTTGTGACCAAACTCAATCAATTCTGTCATCATTTCGATTAGCAGAGCTTTAAATTCTCCATCAGATAGGTTGGCTATCTCCTTATCGCTTAGCTCTCTAACTGGAGTTTTCCTCTGTTGTTTCATTTGGGCCATATTTCTTTGTCTAGGCATATTTGTTAAGTTGTAAGTGGGGAGGGCCTTAGGTATTCACCAGGGCAGGACAACCTTCTTGCTGCACTTCAGTGCTGTCTATGGTGGAGGGGTTAGCAAGGGAACAATGTAGCTAGCCTGCTTGGCTGTAGCCCCACTATCCAATGAACCCTCATGTGAGACTGCGAGTTTCTCCCATTGCGGCAACCCTCACCGTAGTCCACAGTGAGGTCTGAGTCTATGTTTCTCAATCAGCCAGCCCTAACTGCATGGTCTACCACCTCACATTGGGTTCTCTCCACCCACCCGCATTACCAGTCTGGTTGACTGTTTCTTTAATTCCTTGGTTGTGAAAATTCCATGCAGTTTGATTTTTTGGCACTTCTGGTTGTTTATTGATTTTAGATTGGTTGTTATCTTCCTTTTGGTTGTATGAGTAAGTGAAGGGTTTCTACCTATGTCTCCATCTTGGCCGGAACTGCCTTTGATGACACCTTTATTTTTAAAAAACATTTTTTGCTGCATATGGAATTCAGGTTGGCAGTTGAATTTTCCCCAGCATATTGGACAAACCTTTCTACTGGCTCTGGCTTCTACTGTCATATTTGAGAAGGCAGCTGTCAATCTAACTACTGTACATTTTCAGAATGATGTTTTTCTTTGCTTTTAAAAATTAATAATCTTTTCATTATGAGATAATTTTAGATTCACATGTGGTTGTAGAAAAAAATACAAAGATATCCTGTGTACCAATGTCTGGCTGCTTTTAACATGATATCTTTTGGCTTTATTTTCCTTCAGTATCACAATACTATAATCAGGTGTGGATTTCTTTTTGTTTATGCTACTTGGAATTCATGGGGTTTTGAAATCCTAAATCTGTTCTGGAAATTTTAAAGCTATTATCTAATCACATACTGCTCTACATATTCACTCTTTTCCTCCTGGAGTTCCAACTAAAGGAATGTTAGACCTTCTCACACTATCTTTATCTTTTCTTTCTTAAGTTGTGTCTAATTTGCTGTTAACCTCTTCCATTTAGTTTTTAATTTTGGTTATCACACTTTTCAGTTCTAAAAGTTTTATTTGCAGTTCTTTGTTCAGATCTGTTAAATCGCTTTTTAGAGTTCTCTCTTTCAAGCTTTTGTTTTTCAATCTCTCCTAACATAGTAATTAAATACAGTTGTTTTATATTTTGTGCCCAATAATTCCAACCCATCAAAGCTTTGTGCCTTTGCCTGCTGTTTCTGTTGGTTCTTACTCATCCTATCTTATTTGTGTACCTAATTATTCTTGACTGTATCCTGGTTATTATATTTGACTATTACTTAGAAGTAATTAGAGACCTTTGATGATGGTACTGTCTCAAAAGAGGACTTTTCTTTGCTTTTGCCAGATGCCTGAGGGGACCACCCGTGCAGAGCAACCATAATCTAAGTGCAAGAACTGAGGTAATCTAGACCACTGAGGGGATGGAAGCCCAGGAAGCAAAAAAGCACAATGGCTTATTTACTTACAGTTCATCTTTATCCTATGTGTTACCCTTTAAGTTCTTCCCTTAAATTTGGGGCTCCTTTGTCAGCTTCTCTGCCTTGGGTGAGTCTGGGTTTTGACATATTTCCCTGGTACTTGGAGGTCCCCCCAAACATGTATCGATTTAACAGGTGATTACTTAATAACTGAAAATATTTTCAGAGCTAAACCTTTCAGAATATGTGACTTATTATAGATTTTAGACTGGTAATTTCTTGCTGACTTGTTTATTTATTCTTTATGAAGTTATGGATAACTTCAGATCACACTCAAGAGCACTAAAGGAAATAAAGTGATTTCTTAATTTAACCAGCCCCTGTCTTCTTTTTGAGAACACAAAATTATGGCTGTAAGACAGAATGAAGTTGGAACAGACGGAAGGACAGATTGATAAACATGAACAAAGCTTTGCTAAGTGAATAGTAATCAAAAAAGATCAGGCTCCTGTCACTGCTTGTGAGTGTCTGTCTCTCCTTCTAACCTAACTCCCCATTAATATGTCTGGAGAAACTACCAGCCTCCTGGAAGGAATTACAACTCAGAGCAACTGCCTTTCAGGATGCATGTGACATGGGGGAAGTGAGAAATCTCAAAGCATCCAAGTTAATTTTTCTCTTTGATGTTCCAATACTTATCTTTTTTTTCCTGTCACATTTGATGTTTCTGAATCTTATATCACTTCTGCACATACAAAGCATAAAGTGGAGAAAGGCTTGAAAATATTATGGTTTGTTAGATAAGCAGAACCTACAATCTGAATCTGGGCCTAAAAGTTATCCTTTTAGGTTTGAATTTTCCACTTTCAAAAATAATCAAGAAAACAAGATCATCTGTTTATTCTGCTTAAATAACTAGCATACTGATTTTTCACAAATGTGCCTTTTTCTGATCTTGGTTCCAAATACAACTGCAGGTGACATCAAAAGGGGCTGGAACATTATCTATACAAAAACATATTTCTTCTTAAGTCCAAAAGGAAAAGAAAAAACAAAACAGGAAGAGAATAAGGAGAGAAAGAGTGTGATCAATTTAATTGAGTAAGCATTCTATGCCCTAAGGAGTAAAAATACCGTATTGACAAGCATTAGTGACACAGGGCAGTTGGTTCTTTGGGGAAGTAACAAGAGGTTGGATTTGCCTTATTCTCTCCCTATGCCAGCAGTGAGTACTTTTGTTTTTGCCCAAGAGCCAATTCAGGAAAATTTGCAAGCTAGATATTTTTCCTATTCAAAATGACAACAGTTTTACTGAATTCTGTGAAAAAAGATAGCTCTTCCTTCAAAGTTGAGATGACAAGATAACAGGCACTGTTTATACCACTAACAGTTTAATACATGGACACATTCAAGAAGTAGGAACTAGGTAGGAGGTGCTTATTAGTATTTCCTTCAGGAAAGTTTTTATCTAGGTTTTAGATCACCATTTAAATGACCTTGAGTTTCCTAGAGAAAAGAACTCTCTGAGTTCATTTCCCATCTTGCCTATAAGAAATCACAGGTCATGCCTGAACATAAGTATCCTTTGTTCTTTAACAATAGTTTTAAATTTTAACCATCTGTAACATAAATTTCAAGCTGTATAACTGTAATACAATACAATCTACCCTCGAAGTACTTTGAAGCTGTCAGTGTCTGAATGACTTACCAGTGTGTGAGCCCACAGAGCCAAACCTATGTTTTGTGAACCACATGCTACCCACCCATATCCCTGATACCTGCTGACAAATCACTCAAACAGCTTTCTGCAAAAATGAAACCAAACAAACCTCTGGAGGTTACTACTTTTAAAAAGTCATCTTAAAAAAATTATTTCTACAATGTAGAAGTTCCATAGAAGGAAAAATACCATTTCATTTCCTAATAACTTTTCTTTGACGAGTATCCAACTGGTACTTATCAAATGCCTGTAATAATCAATAAAGTTCTCTGTGCTCTTCCTTAAGAGAATGAAGTCAAATACTCACCCTGGCATGGCAGTCATTTCCGAGAAGTGTTTTCAGAAGAATGGGAAGCTGCTTTTCTAGATGAAGCTTAAGACAGAGTTGGGTCAGCTCCTCCTGGTCCAGAAAGCCTGTCCCTGTGGTGTCACAGCTTCTGAAGACTTCCCTGAGTTGTGAGACATAGTGATTCTCTTCTTCGTCCATCCCATAGCAGGCTGAACATGCCAGGGGAAAACCAAAAAACAATGGTACACTATTATCATACCTCACACATTCTCCCATTGTTAGGATACCAGACAGTGTGGCCCAGGCACAAGATAGAAGCTAGGTGCTAAGCAAAGGACACTGAAAGCCCTCTCAGGTTTAAGTGGGCCTGGTAGGAATCTGCTCCACCTTTGTAGAAGACGCCAAAAACATCTTATTACTAACAGCCACCACACCTTCACAACAACCAGGAATTTTTGTTCTGCAAAAACAAAACAAAACAATAACAAACCCCCCTGAATAATTAGAAAAAAAGATGAATATGAAGAGAATTAAAATCATCCAAAATTTCATCACTGAGAAAATCATTAATGAGCTGTGGGTGGAGTGGCTCAGTGGATTCAGTGCTGGCATGAGGGCCAAAGGGTAACCAGTTCGATTCCAAGTCAGGGCACATGCATGGGTTGTGAGCTCGGTTCCAAATTGGGGGTGTGCGAGACACCACCACACATTAAGATTTCTCTTCCTCTTTTTCTCCATCTCTTCCCATCTTTCTTGGAATAAATAAACAAAATATTTACAAAAATTACTGATATTTTGGCAAATATACATTGTAATTTTTGTATACATATACAAGTATAGTTTTTTCTTACAAATATAAGAAAAGTGGAAAATCCAATTAAATACAATACTTTAATAAGTAAATCATAACAGATGAAAAAGATGGTTAATCACCATCTAAAATATTCAAAATGAAACAGAGACACTGTTTGTATCTGTCAAATTATCAAGAATAAAAACTTTCACTGATGAGGCTCACAGAGCAGGGTAATCTCACGAACACCTGCAGGAATTGACAATTAATGAAATTTTAAAAGTTTTTATTTATTTATTTATATTTAAAAAATATATTTTATTGATTATACCATTAGAGTTGTCCCATCCCCCTCTTCATTCCCCTCTACCCTGCACACCACCTCCCACACACACTCCCCCCATTTAGTTCATGTCCATGTGTCATAAGTTCTTTAGCTTCTTGAACTTGATCTTATCTGAGAAGCACTTTATCTGCCCTTCCATTCTAAATGAAAGCTTTGCTGGATAGAGTAGTCTTGGATGTAGGTCCTTGCTTTTCATGACTTGGAATACTTCTTTCCAGCCCCTTCTTGCCTATAAGGCCTCTTTTGAGAAATCAGCCGACAGTCTGATGGGAACTCCTTTGTAGGTAACTGTCCCCTTATCTCTTGCTGCTTGTAGGATTCTCTCCTTCATTTTAATCTTGGCTAATGTTACTGTGATGTGCCTTGATGTGTTCCTCCTTGGGCCCACCTTCTTTGGGACTCTGAGCTTCCTGTACTTCCTGGAAGTCTATTTCCTTTGCCAGATTGGAGAAGTTCTCCTTTATTATTTGTTCAAATAACTTTTCCACTTTTTGTTCTTCCTCTTCCCCTTCTGGTACTCCTATAATTAGGATATTGGAACCTTTAAAAATGTCCTGGAGGTTCCTAAGCCTCTTCTCATTTTTTTGAATTCTTGTTTCTTCATTCTTTTCTGCTTGGTTGTTTGTTTCTTCCTTCTGGTCCACTCCATTGATTTGAGTCCCAGTTTTCTTCCCATCACTACTGGTTCCCGGTG
>PVKM010009396.1:0-36983 GCA_004027735.1 Carollia perspicillata
TGTACCTGGTCTGGCTTCTGGCACTGGTTCCTCCCTCTCTGTTACCTGGAATGGTTGGCTGGGTTCTTCCTCTACCTCTGCTTCATGGTTTTCCTTTTCTTCCTTTATGTGCCCTCAATCCTGTTGTGGTGGAGCTTATCTCCTGCATCTCCCTCTTTTCTCTCACTGATTCCATTGATGCTCTCAGAAGACAAGGAGCTGGAGTCTTTCTGTGTCATAGGCTCTACTTTATGAGACTCCCCAGGACAACTCCCAGGTGACGTCTCCTTTCTGTTCATTTCTTCCATGGTTACTCTTTCATTTATCTTTCCCAACCTCTGCCTGCTTCTTTGCCTTCACTACACTCAGGGTCTTATATGAAAAGCAGAAATTATTGAATGAACCATCTACTAAAAGCTGTTTAAAAACAGTGATTTTTGCTTTTTTTTTTTGCCATTTCCTGTTTTTGTCTGGGATAGAGATGAAGTGCTAGAGAAGATACTGAGATTAAACACGAAGATAAAAATCATGTGACAGTAAGAGCTGAGTAGAAAAAAGAGGAGCCTGATTCATGGCCAGCAACATAAACCCACCATTCAATCCCTGGACAACCTATTGCTGGGCCTATTGTATGTGATAAAATTGTCGTTTGGTTAAACCACTATCATGAGGTTCCTATCATATATTACTGAATACAAATCCTTAAGTGGCATAATGATTCTAAGAGTGAAAATGTGGTTGTTGTAATAAATCACTCAATCACTTCGTATATACATGTTGAATCAGAACCACTATACTATACACCTAGAAGTAATATAATATTATGAATGAACTATAATTAAAAATAAAATTTTAAAAATTAAATCACTCGATATAAGAGTTTAATAAATTGAGTAAAACTAAATAACAAAATAATGAACAAAACAATGTTTTGGAAGATTTACTCAAAAACCTATCTCAAAGTTCATCAAAAAGGGATTTTAAACAAAAATATAAGAGCATAAGGTGGAGAGCTATGAAAGTTAAAAATATGTATCTGTAGCCATACACTAGCAGTCCAAAGGGAAAAATTTTCATAAGGGAGGAAATATTTGAAGCACTAATGACCAAGTTTTCCCAGATTTAAAAATTTCAAAAGCCTTAAGATTTGAAGGATTTACTAAATAACAAAAAGGATATAGGAGACAAATATATAAATACATAAGATAATATAGGAAAGATAAACAATAAATACATAATCGTAAAATGTAATAGGAGCAAAGATAGAATAAATTCTAAAAACCAAGTATATTGAGAGGAATAGCATAACACCAAAAAGATTGTGGATGAGATTGATATCAACATTTTCAAAGCAATTTATGATGTAAAAAAACAATGGCACTATATTTATATGTCTTAAAGAAAACTAATTTTTAAGATCACAAAAGCTTACCACACAAAGAACTTTTTAAAAAGTATTTTTAGAGAACATATCACAACACCAAGAAAAATAAATCATGGAGGGTCCTGTAAGACATATGGGAAGTGAGGATGTATAACTGACTTATAGAGCTTGGAATTATCTAAATAAACAATAAAGTGAAAACAGCATGTAATCATAAATAATTCAGAATAAAATTTTATTTCTGTGTGGCATAATTAATAAATGAATTATTTCAAAAACTTCTCAACTGCTGATGTGCCAGGCAGGAAAAATTATGAAAATACTTACATGATCTAATGGCTATAGATAGAATTCTATAGCTAACAATTAGAAAATACACATTTTTTAAGTAGACATGGAAATTTTATGTACACTAACTATATTCTAAGGCAAAAAAAGTTACAACAAATTTTTAAAAATTATCATACTTTCTGTGTTTAAGACCACAAGGCAATTTAGTTAGAAATCAATAGCATAGATATCATAATAATATACATTTATAAAATTTATGTATTATGAATGTTGATGAATCACAAATGGAATTAAAGCATTTTAATTAAATAATGTAAAAATTAATTTAGACAAGAATAATATTAAAAATACATCATATTTTCACATGCATATTGAAGCTAAAGTTGTCCTCACATGGAGATTTATAACCTTAAATTCATTAATCACAAAAGAAGAAAAAGAGAAATTGAGTTAAATGTCCAATATAGTAGTGAAAAAATATTACAATAAAGTTGGATTACTATTTTTCATGTCTGTAACTATTTTCTATGCACTGAATTTGTCCTTTATCCCTTTAACCCACCTCTCCTTCTACCTTCTCCAATTTAAAAACAGCAATTTATAGGATTTCATTTTCTCTCTTAGCGAATCAATTATATTTCTTTATTATTTTCTAGAGTTTATCTTAGAGTTTAGAATACACATTTTAGACTACCCTAAGTCAGCAAAGGTGCATGTAACAGAGAATTTTCAGCTCCTCTCTCTTGCCCCTGTGGCACTGCTGCCCAGTAATTCCAGTTCTTCATACCCATGTCCACATGCATAGTCATTTAAAAATGGTAACTAGTTTTCTTTAAACTAGAAGCTGTATTTTTGAGTGGGGGCAAGGTGGAGGGAATGAGGGACATCTGTAATACTGTCAACAATTAAAAAAAGAATATAGAACTATAAAAAAATTAAGAATGGGAAAAATGAAAACTTTACCTTCATTTATTCCTTTACTGATGTTCCTCCTTTATCTGTGTAGTTCTGAGTTTCTGACCTATATTATTTTCCTTATGCTGGAAGATATTTTTTAACAATTCTTGCAGGGCAAGTCTGCTGGGAACAAATTTCCTTAGTTTATGTTTGTCTTTTGTTTGCCTCTTTCACTTTTGAAGGATAAATCTTGTTGAATATATAATTCTAGGTTCATGGTATTATTGTTTCAACACATTGAATATATTAGTCCATTCTGTTTTTTTTCTTTTTCAGAATTTTTTTAATTTGATTGAATTTATCAGAGTGACCTTGGTTAATAAAATTGTGTAAGTGTCCATTGTACAATTCTATAATACATCATCTGCATATTATATTGTGTGTTTACCACCCCATGTCAAGTCTCCTTCCATCACCATTTATCCTCCCTTTACCCTACTCCTTTCCCTCTGTTAATCACCATAGTGTTGTCTGGGTCCACTCCTATACTTCCTTATATGGTTCCTGATTAAAAAAATGATAATCTTTATCCTTGTTCCTCTATACTGCAGGGGTGTCCAACCTGCAGCCCACAGGCTGCATGAGGCTCAGGATGGCTATGAACATAGCCCAACACAACATCATAAATTTCCTCTAAACATTATAAGATGTGTGTGTGTGTGTGTGTGTGTGTGTGTGTGTGTGTGTGTGTGATTACATGTTGCAATGTATTTAATGTGTGGCCCAAGACAACTCTTTTTCCAGTGTGGTCGAGAGATGCCTAGAGTTTGGACACCCCTGTAAGTTTTCCCCTCCAGTGATTTCAAGATTGTCTCTTGTCTTTGTTTTTTATCGTTTGAAAGGACAGGTCTAGATATTGGGGTGGGGGTGGTTGTTGCTTGTTTTTGTATTTATTTGCTTGGTGTTTCTGAGATTTCTGGAGATCTATGATTTGTTGTCTGTCATCAATTTTGAGAAGTCCTCAACTATTTCTTCAAATATGTTTTTGGCTCCATGTTCTCTTTCTTCTTCTGATATTCCAGTTACACATAAGTTACTCTTTTTACTAGTATCCCAAAGATTTTGGGAAACATACATATTTTAATTCTTTCTTATCTTTAGTCTAACCTCAAATTCACTGACTATTTTCTTTGTCATGTTGAGTCAGTCTACTGATACACTAACTATAACATTCTTCATTGATGTTACAGTATTTTGGATATCTAGCCACTTGTTTGAATTCTTTTTTAGAGTGTCCTTCCCTCTGTTTATGCTTCCTTTACTTGCGTGTTGTTTTCTTTTTCCAGTACAGCACTTAACATATGAATGATAGCTCTCTTAAATTCTCTGCCTAATAACTCCAACATCTGTGTAATGTTTGAGCCTGACTCTGATAAACATTTTTGTTTCTTCAGTTTGAGCTTCTTCTTGCTTTTTCACATGTCATAAATTTTTGTTGAAAGCTAGACAAGTTTATCAGGTAATAAGATGTGAGTTAAATAGTTCTCTGGTATCCTCAATTTCATCTCCCATGTTATCTTTGAGATTACCTAAGGACTGCTCCTTAAATAGAGTTTCTGCCTTTCACCTCTTTAAGATATAATCCATTATTATCATATCAGATCCCTGTTGGTGTGGTACTGTGGAGCTTTCCATAACTTTCCAATTAAATTTTGGTGGCTTGTGTCTCCGTGATGGGACCATTAGTAGTGTTTCTCTAGTTGTATGATATTTTCTTCCTTGCTTCTTACTCTCTTCCTTGGCTTCAGAATTACCAATCCTATTTTCACGAACTACTTCCCCTTGTTGACCAATTCCCCCTAAAGACAGATAGGGGAAAAGGGGGGATTGAGTGAGGAGGGATCTCTTCTCCAACTAGGATAAGTTGTCAGAACTGAGTTTGGTGAAGGCTTTTTACTTGGGGAATAGACCTTTTTTAGAAAAAAGATTGGTTACTCTTCTATTTCCCCTGCTACAGCCATGAGAGGCTTTGTCTGAGATCATTACAAAAAGAAACTGTGTCTCCTAGGAGAAAAGCTCATGAAAGTGTGCAGACCCTCTTAAGACATCAGCTCCTCAGAGCTTCTCCCTCTTATGCTCGTCCACACTGAGCTTCTACAAATTCACCAAAATTATCATGTAAAATTTCAAACAATTTATGGTTATAATAAATTCTGATCCAGGTAAGCAGAAACAGATTGTGGTTTTTCTCTTTATACATGTCTCTGACTCATTCATCTGAATGTGTCTATCTTTTCAGATTTTGGGGTGGCAGATTGCCTGGTAACCTCAGTTCTCATATTGGTCCTAATGTTCAGTTTTTTTTCACTTTTTTCTTGTTGTAAAATTGAAGAGTAAGAATTTCCAAGCTCTTTATATCAGAGTTAAAGCTAGAGTTCCCAATAATGAGATACGTAACAATTATTTGTTTATTTTTTATACTACTCTCTATTAGTTTTATAACAAATTGTTTAAATAATACTTAAAAACATAATTGGTGTTTAAAGAGGTAAGCAATAAATCTGTGGAATATATTTTCCTTATCACCATATATTCCCCCATATCCTCTTTGACTTCCACCTATGTCCCTCCCCCACCACCCCCATAATCACCACACTGATACACCACACACGAGAATAAACTCAAAATGGATTCACGACCTAAATGTTAGACTTGAAACCATAGAATTCCTAGAAGAAAACATAGGCAGTAAAATCTCAGACATTTTTCATAACAATATATTATCTGAAATATTTCCTTAGGCAAGGGAAACAAATGAAAAAATAAACAAAATGTACTACATCAACTAAAAAATATTTTAAAGATTTTATTTATTTATTTATTTATTTATTTATTTATTTATTTATTTATTTATTTACTGACTGGCTTACTTACTTACTTAGTTATTAGAGACCATGGAAAGGTGAGAGAAAAAGAGGGGGAGAAACACCGATGTGAGAGAGAAACATCAATTAATTGCCTCTTGCAGTGCCCCAAACAGGGACTAGGTTTACAACCTAGAGATGTGCCCTGACTCAGAATTGAACCAGCAACTTTTTGCTTCGCAGGATGACACCCAAACAACTGAGCTAAACTAGTCAGGGAAAACTAAAAAGTTTTTGCACAGCAAAGGATATCATCAACAAAATAAAAAGACAAACCACTAAACGGGAGAACATATTTGCCAATACATTCAATAAAGGGTTAATGTCCAAAATTTATACAGAACTGATAAAACTCAACACCAAAAAATTAAACAATATAATTAAAATTTTTGAAAAAAAACTGAATAAACATTTCTCCAAAAAGGATATACAGATGGCCAGTAGACATACAAAAATATGTTTAGTGTCACTAATCACCAGAGATATTCAAATTAAAACCACAATGAGATGTCACTTCATGCCTGTCAGATGGCTATTATCAATAAATCCACAAACAAGTGTTGGCAAAGGTATGGAGAAAGGGGAATCCTTTTGAAAGGCTGATAGAAATGCAGACTGGTGCTGCCACTGTAGAAAGCAGTATGAAGTTTCATCAGAAAATAAAAAATGGAACTGTCTTTTGACCCAGGAATCCTACTTCTGGTGATTGATCTAAAGAAACCGGAAACACTAATTCAAAAGAATATATACACCCCTATGTTCATTGCAATGTTATTTATAATAGCCAAGTTTTAGAAGCAGCCCAGGTGTCCATCAATAGATGAGTGGATATAAAAGCTGTGGTATATTTACATGATAGAATAATACTTGACTATGAAAAGGAAGAAAATTTTATCCTTTGCAACAATGTGGATGGATCTGGAAAACATGATATTGAGCAAAAAAGAAAAAAAGAAAACTATGGAAGATTTATGTATATACAAATACTTGTTCTCTAACAATGCTGAAATGAATAATGATGTACTTAAAATTTAAAGATTTCAACAATACAAGTTCTGTCCAGAACTATCCATCCATGTAATATGAAAAATAGAGATATTTATTTAAAAAGATGCAAAATACAAGAAACATTGTACATAGGGCAATGACACCTCAGTCCCCATGAAAGTAGGCACTTTGGGACCTCACAGAGCTGTCCCAGTCACCATCAGCTGTCATGTTGTATTTCCTTGAATCTCATCAATGGTCTGAAATCGCTACCCTTTCAAAAGTGATTTTAATTTTAGGGAATGCCAGAAGTTGCTGGGTGCCAAATCTAGGCTGTAGATGGGCTGAGTCACCCAGGTAATTTGATGTTTCACTAAAAAGCTCTGTACAAGGTGTGATGCCTGAGCAGGCTCACTGTTGTGATGAAGCTGCCAATCACCATTTCCCCATAGCTGTGGCCTTCTTAATCATCTGAATAGTTTCCTTGGAGGAATGTTCAAGCTGAGTATAAAATTTGATGAAGATTCATTGCTCTACTTGCTCAGTCATTTTGAATGTGATGGCCACAAAATACACATGCTCACTTAAGGGCATCTACTGCCCCCACTGACTTGTACAGTGAATTCATCAGTATTCACCCATGTGCATTCTAGTCCACTCTGCTTGGCTGCCACTTTATATTTATGTCACACAAACTGTTCTCATTCTGTTAGAATGGCTGGACTTTTCTGGGACAGACCTCCTATACCAGATTACCTCCTCCAACATTTTTTATCACTTTCACATTTAGTAGAGTCACTTTAAGTGAAGAATGCTTTTCTGAGCTCTTTATGCTGTTTTTACTCCTATCATTAAAATATACTTCCCAGTCTAATTTTTATCATAGTTCATGGCATTTGAGTCTATCTATTCCATGAGATAGTCTGAAATTATCTTTGTATTATCTACGGCTGCAAATTTACACATAATAGGCATTTAATAAATGTTAATTGAATTGAGGCCAAAGACAAAAATGTGCCATTTTTCCCCACATGAAAAATGTACTTAACAAAATGTGAAATAATTAGTATGTTTTTACCCCAAATTTTCTATTCTTAATATGAAGTATAAACTCTATAAATGACTTATGAGTTCATTAGCCTAATTTTCAGAAATACCTAAAAACGTTACCTCCATTTTGGGTCAACAATGCTCAGGCCAGCAATCACAGATCACACTCTTTTGTACTGGGACAGCTGAGAGTCATGAAGACATTATTCATACCTGAGCATACTGTGATCTTACTTCTAATTATATTAAGCATTGTAAAGTTCTGAAATGGATGAAATATCCCTAGCCTGGATGTAATTCTTTTCACTTACTCAAACAACCTATACCCCAAAGTATATGGCTTAATTAGAGAATTATCATTATTTTTCCATGTTTAATATCACCCTCAGCCACTTAGATGTTGTCATCTGCATCCATGTATCCACTGAAATACAAGAGCAAGGAAGCTTCAACATATGAATATATTAGGACACAACATTCAGTTTATAACATAGAACCTTATTTCAAATCCTCTCTTGTAAGTGTTTTTTTTTTTTTTTGCCAACTTCCAATAGATGAAAAATCCAATTATTTGCCCCTAACTTCTATACATAGACCATTGTTTCTCAGTCTCAAAACATGTCTGCATACACCCTGCTTTAGAATAACCAGTATGCCTGTTAAAAATGTAGATTTTCTGCCAAAGTCAGACCCATTGGGTTGGAATAGATGAGAAAATATCACAATCCATGAGATAAGCATTTCAACTAATTCTCCAGTTGATTCTATCTTATACTAAATTTTGTAAAGCACACCTTAGGTTTTAGAAATAAATACAATCAAAACAATTTTTAAAATATCATAACTTCTTTCAATATACATTTAAATTTTCATTTGATATTTTATCCTTATTTTTTTTCTTTCATGCATTTATCTATTCTCACCAATGTATAGCAGCCCTGAAATCTGACTGCATTCATTTTAAACTCTATATAAACATATTTTCACTGTTAAGGTAGCATCCTCATGTGTCTCATTTTCTTTTGGTTCTTGATGGGTTTCTTTTTCCTGTCATTTTGTGTTAAAGTTCACTTAAATGGAGATTTTTTTCTTCTCTTCAAAATATATATAGTGTGTACCTACCAGGAATTTTGCTTGGCACAATTTTTTTTTTACCATCATGGGAATTTTGGAAATAAATCTGAAAGTTTTTGTCATGTTTTATATTTGTGTGGGGTTCAAAGCAGCTAAGGTCACCTCAAGCAACTGCAAAAAAAATTAACTTTGAGATGCCATGTTTTGCGGATTTATATAAAACAGTACATACACATCAATAGTGTTCTGGCAAATTATGTGCTTTGATTTGCTAGCAGTGTTAACCCTAAGTGCAACATCTCAGGTGCTAACTGGTGTGTATTTTGAAGCAAATCTCTGTTATGACATTCTCCTAGTCCTGTAAACTATCAACATTAGAGGTATGACGGTGTTACTACAAGTATTTTCAAGCCTCAGTGCTGAAAACTTCAATATGCCTCACAGGATGAGTTGACATGGATGTTTATCACCAGAGACAAACATGTTATTTTCCAGCTATTTTTGCCAAAGTCTGGCCTTCAGCTTCATTTACACCAGCACTGACAGCACATCCCACCCTGACCTTGTGATCATAGGCTTCCTCCAGGCTTCACTGGATTCCATTCAAATTCATATTAATCAAAACAAAGTTGAAGACAATATGAAACAAGATTAGCCACCATAAAACCTATTCTTAATAAAACTAAATGTCCATTATCATCTTCCCAGAAGAGTGTGACTACTTCAAATTTTAGGGGAGTAAAATTGAATACCTGGTAGTTTTGGAAGACGCTCAATTGTAGAGCTTCATATGTACATTTTTGTGTTTGGGCTACAGATAAACTACGAAATTTAGCTGGGATCAAGTGCCTGTGTCTAAACTTTATGCTTTCTGAAATAACTAGCATTTTTAGTTTAGTAAAGGGAGCAAGAATCAGAGAACTATAGAAATATAATGTATTTTTCAGGTGCCCTATTTGATTTTTCAAAACTTCATTAAGCTTGATGGAAAAATAATAGGTATTTATCAAGTATGATTAAATTTTAGGTGTGTATGCAATTGTTGTTTTTTTTAATTAGAAAAAATATCTCCAATTATGTTGTATTTTTATAGCAAAAATATCCATACATGCATTTGAATATATTTCATGAACTGTTTTCCTCAGACACATTTGATATCAAATGCAATCATGTTACACAAGTATATAGAACATCATCAGAAAATAAGTAATAAAAAAGTAAACAATGAAAGTGTTAACTTATGAATATGAAAACTGTATTACATTTGTTTTATGTATCTAAGGAGCAAAAAGTAAAATTAAAAATAAATTGCATGATAATACACATTACATTCATGCTCTGCTTTGCTCACCAATACTTTATCATCATCATTTAATTTATTTAAGCCATGCTATTTAATATGCATCATAGGTAAAAAATAAAAAGATGTCTGATGTTCTGCTTCTTTATTTATTGCCTATTAGATTTTACTAGAGTACACAAATATTCCCTGATATAACCTTTTTGAAGATTTTTTTTACTCAAAAAGCATTTCTAAAAAATTAAAAATTTCAAATCTGTATTGTATTTCTACTACTAAGATACAGTGGACACTAATATATTGGGTTGCTGATCCAATATATATTCTATCCTCACTTTCTCTTACATAATTCAATTCACAGAGCCTCCTACTTCCACAAAGAGATATGAGTAGGAAAAACCTGATTGTATCTTTGGTATTCTACTCTGTCAAAGCTAATCATAGCAATTTTGATTCCTCCCCTAAAGACTGGTTTAGAAACTGTCGTGTAAATAACTTCCAGCCAAGATGGAGGCAGAAGTAGATATGCTTTGCTTCCTCACACAACAAACAGAAGGACAACAATTTTAAAAACAAAAATCAACCAGAACTGCTTGAAAATCAAACTGTATGGAAGTCTGACAGCCAAGGAACTAAAGAAGAAATATTCACCCAGACTGATAGGAGGGGTGGAGATGGGAAGCCAGGGCAGAGAGGCTGTGTGGCAACGTGGTGGCTGGTGAGCCAGCTGGTCCCACATTCATGTGCAGATAAGCCAGGAGGAACAACTGGGGAGTGACACAGACTATGCAACCTAGGGTTCCAGAGTGGCAAACTGAAGCCTCAAAACTTTTGGTGGTAAAAACCTGTGGAGGTGGCAGTGACAAGAGAAACTCTCAGTCTCACATGAGAATTAGTTGGAGAGACCCATGGGATTCTAAAATGTACACAAACCCATCTACCTGGGAATCAGTACCAGAAGGGCCCGATTTGCTTGTGGGTAGTGGGGGAAGTGACTGAAAGTGGGGTAAGAGCTAGGTAAGTGGCATTGTTCCTTCTATGACCACTCCCCCACATACTGTACCACAACATAGGGACATGGGTAGCCCCATCCTGGAAAATACCTCAGCTCCACTCCTTACAATGTAACAGTTGCATTCAGATGAAGAAATATGGCCCAAATGAAAGAACAGATCAAAACTCCAGAAAAAACAGCTAAATGACTAGGAGATAGCCAATTTATCAGATAAGGAGTTTAAAACACTAGTAATCAAGATGCTCACAGAAAAGATTGAGTACAGACACAAAATAGAGGAAGAAGTGAAGGCTATGCAAAGTGAAATAAAAAAAAGTATACAGGGAACCAACAGTGAAGGGAAGGAAACTGGGACTCAAATCAACAATCTGGAAAAGAAGGAAGAAATGAACATTCAACCTGAACAGAATAAAGAGACAAGAATTTTTAAAAAATGAGGAGAGACTGAAGAACCTCTGGGACAACTTTAAACATTCCAACATCCAAAACATAGGGGTGCCAAAAGGAGAAGAGGAAGAACAAGAAATTAAAAATGTATTTGAACAAATAATGAAGGAAAACTTGCCCAAGCTGGCAAAGGAAATAGACTTCCAGGAAGTCCTGGTATTTCAGAGAGTCCCAAAGAAGTAGGACCCAAGGAGGAACACAACAGGACATATCATAATTAAGTTACCAAAGATTAAAGAGTAAGAAGAAAATCTTAAAAGCAGTAAGAAAAAGAGAGAGAAAGTTACCTGCAAAGGAGTTCCCATAAGATTATCAGCTGATTTCTCAAAAGAAACCTCACAGGCAAGAAGGGACTGGAATGAAGTATTCAAAGACATGAAAGGCAAGGACCTACATGCAAGATTACTCTGTCCAGTAAAGCTTTCATTTAGAATGGAAGGGCAGATAAAGTGCTTCCCAAGTAAGATCAAGTTAAAGGAGTTCATCATCACCAAGCCCTTATCATATGAAATGTTAAAGGGACTTATCTAAGAAAAAGAAGAAGCTCAAACCTATGAATAGTAAAATAACAACAAACTCACAAGTATCAAAAACTGAACCTAAAAAACAAAAACAAAAACACACTAAGCAAACAACTAGAACAGGAACAGAATCACAGAAATGGAGATAACATGCAAGGTTATTGGCAGGGAGTGGGAGAGGGGAGAATAGGGGAAAAGATACAGTGAATAAGAAGCACAATGGTAGGCACAAAATAGAGAGTGGTTGAGAATAGCATAGGAAATAGAGAAGTCAAAGAACTTATGTGTATAACTCATGGACATGAACTAAGATGGGGGAATGCTGATGGGGAGGGGGATGGAGGGTAGAGGTGGATAAAGGCAGAAAAACATGGGATTATTGTAGTAGCATAATCAATAAAATATACTTAAAAATAAAAATACAAAAAAAAAAAAAGAAAAGAAACTATCATGTGACCCATCGCCAGCTAACGAAGCATTTGAGGTAGTCTTCTGAGGGGCATCTATAAAAGTGACACAGGAACACATGATTTCTTCTTCTGGGCTTTGCTACAGCTGGATAAGATATCTGGGGCTGTTAGGGCAATCTGTACATGAGTCTTAAGATAAAGGCATAAAATAGAGTAGGGAATATTCAATTGGTCCTAGAACTCGTGTTTGCTCTGTAAGTAAGCTTAAGACAGTGTAAACCAAGTTTCTTTGTTACTTAAACTGAACACAACTGAAACAGCAATTGATTCGGACACCGGCCGGCAGTGTCCAAGTCATGGATGAAATGAGACATTCACATGGACTACCAAGTCCGGTGGAGGAAAAGGGAGAGCATTTTTCTCTCAAGGGGAACAAAAGCCTTAGTTTCCACCATGACACGCCTGTATTGGTTTCTACACACATCACATGATGGTCCTCATTTCCTATGCACAGGTTCACTTTAGGTGGTAACCTTTTACTGCCAGCAAAGGAGCTGATGCTGCTAATCACTTTACAAAAGGATATTTGCAAGTGAAAAGGGAAAAGTGGTTGGACTGGTTACACTGGTCCTAGGAAAGTTTAGCATGGATTTTAGGAAGTTACTTTGCCATAAATGTTTACCAGTGAGGGCTGGGTCCACGGCATGCAGAATGGTCTCCTATAAGCAAGCAATCCTCCTTAAAAACAAGCTGATGCTGATTGTGCAACATTTAAAGACATATGAATGAGATTTTATCACTTTCAGAGAGAGGGAACCATTTTTCCTTGCCTGTAGCCTAATCTTGCCTAATGTTACAGGTCATTGCCATTAATTTTGACAAGATGGAGACTAAAATTCCATTTGAGATAATAGTTCAATTTTCACAATATGTAAATTAAGCAACAAGCAAATAAAAATAAAAACCCAGGCCCTGGCTGGCATAGCTCAGTGGATTGAGCGAGGGCCTGTGAGCCAAAAGATCACAGTTCGATTCCCAGTCAGGACACATCCTGGGTTGCAGGCCAGTTCCCAGCAGGGGACGCACGAGAGGCAACCATACATTGATATTTCTCTCCCTCTCTCCTTCCCTTCCCCTCTAAAAATAAATAAATAAAATCTTAAAAAAAAAACAGGCACTTACTGATTTATTTTTAAGTGAGGCATGAAATAAATGTTACAAGACTTAAACACAAAGAGAAGTGTCTAGTCCCTTGGTGACCAAGCACTGTTGAGCATATTCCTTCTATACTGTTTACAAGTTATTGATACACAGAATGCCTTAGTAGGCTGCAGTACTATGGATTCAACAATCTGTTAGAGAAGATATAATCACAATGATGTGCCATAGTAAATAAAAGTACTTCAAAAAATGTTTTTCACCAGTACTCTAATCTTATAATCAAGACATTTGCCTGCACAGACTGTGCTAATATAAATGTTGCAACATAGATGAGATCAAATACAGATATTTGCTAAAAACAACTAAAAATAAAGTAAGAGAACAGAAAAGCAAAATTAATAATGGGCAGGCTTAGATTCCCCTTAAAATACTGACATAAAGGAACTATAATCTCATGGTTTCCATATCTGATTTCTCTGCTGCTCCCCTCTGCTGTGTCCTGGTATTTAATTTAACTTTTACCTTTTAAATACTGATTTCAAAGCTAGCCCTGTGCTTACAAATGTCATGAAATAACACACTGGATTTAAAAAAGAAGAGAATCAATAAGAGGAGGGCAAAACAACAAAAAGAACTATCAACAAAACAAATCTTTTGAAGAATTGTTGAAAGATATAAAACATAGAGAAACAAACACTTCAGAAAAACATGATTTAAATGTCTAAAGGTATTTTATGAAAATAGGAGAGGCTCAGGAACTTCTAACCTCAGAGTATATTAAATGAATACAAGAAAAAGAAAGAGTTACTGAGATATTTATTATGATTATTAATTTGGGAAATGTGTGTGAAGCAAGCAGGGCCAGCCACTTCGCCCTTTTCCACATGTGCTATGCAGCAGGCAGCCCTCAGGCTGGACCAGTGAGAGTGAGATGGGGAGGCAGGGTTGTGGCTATGGTCACAACTGACCATAGGAAGGAGTGAAAAGTCTGCTAGCACACATCAATAAAAGGCAGAGGCACATTGCTGGAAAGAGTACAACTAGACCAACTGGAATCTGGAAATCAAAATAGACAGAAGATAACAAGTATTCCAAAACCATCATCTTAAAATAAAAGGATCAACCTCAACAAGCAAAATTTTTATTCCCCAAAGGGGGGCATGGAATGCTATGATGAAATTTCAAATCATTAAGAATAAGAAGAATACCCAAAATGTTTTCAGATATTAAGTAAAGAAAATCAAATTTATATCAAACTATTTTATTATCTACATGGTAGAACATAGTATCAACATTTTCATAATGCTAACCAAAATAAAGGAGCCCCAAGTAAGCAACCCTATCTTCAGTTACCCCACAAATTTTTTGGGGGGGGCATAACAATATTTTAGAAGATGCAAAGATTATGAATGAAGAAATTGTTTGAGACCATACACAAACATATAAATTATGGTTCACGCTAAATAGTATAAAATACAAAAACTTATAGTGAAAAAAGTGAATCCTCAAATTAATTTATGCCTAAATAATCATTAATAATCAATATAAAGAAGTAATAACTGGGAAATAAAATTCCATGTGACCAAAATAAGTATTAATAGAAATGAGATGGGAAGACGAGTAAATATGTAGAAAACCCTGTGAAATTTCATGAGTGCTTTCCACTTCTTGACCTCGTGGAATTGCTGCAGATGCTCATACAATTTCAAATACAGATCAAAGGTGTGATATTATCTCAGTTCCACACAGGCTGGTGCACACCGTGGGCCCTTTAGATTTGTTGTTGCAGGGCTCCAGATGTTAAAAAATTTTACTGTGGTAAAACATACATAAAACCTACCTCTTAAACCATAAAAAAGTGTGATATTTTGGAAAAATAAAAACCATCAAAATTCCCCAAAGAATAAGAAAATATAAATTATATACACCAGAGGAAAGTGGAGGTATGGATAAAAATCCATTCTTAAAATAGGCTTCAGGCTGAACCAGTATTATTGGTTGTAGCTAACAAAAAGATTATTTCTTTATTGTATTGTCCATTTCAGAGAATAAGGAGTAAAAAGACAGAAAGGATTCCAGCACAGTCTCTGAAACTTACTTTATAATGGTTCCAAAACAGACAAGAGAAGCACAAATATATAGCTACCACTCTTAGTCCTAAACACAAATATAAAAACTTAAATGCAATATTAGAAATCAGACAATAAACTTCTTAAAAATTTCAAGGTTCATTTAACATGAAATTATTAACAAATTAACTCCTAGTAAGATATTAAAAGAAAAAAGTTTTCTCAATAAATTCAGAATATATCCTTCTAGCTAATCATACTAAGATATAAATAAATTAGAACACCCTTAAACTTATTTAATAAACATCTACCAAAAACTATAAGTATCATTTTAACATTATTATATTAGATAGAAGACTTACAAAGGGAAAGTACAAGAGCATTATGATTAAAAAGAGGAAAAATATCAGAATGTATGTTAAGTACCATTACTATTTAATATTTTCACTCCATGTTTAGTGTGGCAAATAAATAAAAGAATAAAATGAAAAGTATAAACATTGAAAAAAGATAAGGATCTCACTCTTTTAGATGCTATTAATTGTTTCTTTGGAAATCTAAGGGAAAAATGAATACAGTTTACGATAAAGGAGAGGCTTTGAATGATTTTAAAAGGATAAACTAGATAATCTACTATGTGGTTTTGTACATGGGGGATAGATGTTGAAAAACAGCAGTAGAAAATTAGATCTCTACTTCACACCTATTATAATAAATGATGTTATAAAGATAAAAATAGTTGTCACACTTAAAAAACATATTTGGAAATATTTGACATTAGATAAAACACCAAAACTGATCTTATAAAAATTGTTTAAAAAGCTAAGAGAAGAAATTGTTAGAGGTTATGAGTAGGTAATTTAAAGAGAAGAATTTAAAGCAGCCAACAGATATGTAACAAAATGTTAAGTGTAAATTTGCTATGTCAAAGTTTCCAGAGAAACTCATAAAATTAAGACCAAATAGTAGGCATTAAATAGCCCTCATTCTAACAAAATTTCTATGAAAAATAAAGATCCACCAAGATGGAGATGCCCTTTGGGAAATATCAGGTTTTTAATTGGGGTCACTTGAGGATGACCCTCTAAGACTAAAACCTTTCTAGAAATAGAAAAGTATTTATAGAGTTTAAAAACTAACTCTAAATATACTGTATCATTGCCTGAATCACTGAGGTCTTGTCTTGTTCAAGCTACTTAGCAGAAAATTTTATAAGAATTCTAAGAACAAAGCATAACTTAAGCCCTTTACAATTACCCACTTATCATGCTTGACATTCTGGCAAAAAAAAAAAAAAAATAGCAAGTATGTCAAAAAATAGCATGAGACAAAATGAAAAAAAAACAGAAAGACATGTTCAGGTTATTCAGATACCTCAGTTATCTAATATGGACTTGAAGAACAAAAAATGTATTCAAGAAATAAAAACATGACAATATAGAGAATTTTTCAAAAGAAATGAGTACTACAAAAAAGAATTAAAGTTACATTAACAGTAAAAGACACTTGACTGAAATTAAGACTGCAATTAATAAGATTAATTGACAGCTATAAATAGGATTGATAACCTAGAAGGTAGACCAATGGAAAATATCCACACTAAAGAAGAAAAAGAAAAAAATATGGAATATATTAAAAAGTTAAAGACCTTAAAAATTATATGAGACAAATGAAAAATCTTGCATGAATATCAGTTGAGTCTCAGAAAAATTCAAGAGAGAGAATGCTATAGAAGTCATATTAGAAAATATAGTAGCAGAATTGATGTAAGATATCAAGCTACACATTCAAGAAGCATCACACACTTAGTTTGTATACTAAGGAGTATACAAACAAGTAAAACTATACTAAACACATCACAGTAAAATCACAACAAAACCAAGGAAAAATAAGAGAGAAAACATTTGTCTTAGAAGACACAACTTAAAACTGAAAGCTGACTCTTAAATGAAAGAAGCCATAAAACAATACAGGATGAATTAAAGCCACATAAAAATATTTCCAGATACTAAAACAGAAATAAATGTTCTTGCAAGCCAATCACACTAACAAACTAAAAAAAGAAGGAAAAAGTGACAAAAAATATTTTTTCAGGCAGAAGGAATATGACACTGGGCAGAGCATGGAAATTCAGGAAAGAATGATGTAACTGTCTAACAAAAATAATGAATATGTAGATAGGAAAAGTGAGTATTAATTCCATAAAATAAAAATATGAAATATTTGAAGAAATGAAATATATGAAACAAAAAGCAGAAAGGCAGGAGGACTTGAACAGAATTAAAGTGTTTTAAGATATAGCATTATTCAGAATGTGTAAAAGGTAGTAATTTACAAAACACTTGAAGAAGTCAAGTTATACCTGTTGTAATCTTGAACTTAACCAATAAAAAATATAAGTAAAATAATATAAAACTAACAATATAATAGAAGATGAAAATGGAATAATAAGTATACTTGAATAACCAAATGGTACACTTGAGAGAAAAGACAAAAGAGCTGAAATAATTTTAAACAAATGGTAAGATGATAGATATAAACTCAATATATGGACAATTACATTACAAAATAACTGTGGGGGGGCTCCACCTGCAGGGCGCCCCCGTCCACCACAGATGAAAATAAAACTACCAAAACATGATCTGCCTGGGGAGGAGAAGTGGTCAATCTCTCAAAGGAGAAGGACCAAGAGATCCTTCCTCAATGGCTTTTTATTAGGTTTGTAACACACAGGGATACAGGTAAAGCTCATCAATCAATGTCAGGCAGCAAGGATGAAGCAATAGATAACATTTCAAAACAATCTGAGGACTTAATCTGAATCAGTGTCTATCAGGTAAGGGGGTTGTAAAAACTTTGGGAGACATACTCATTTCCTGCTCGTACCCTTATCATATGAATGAAAGTACTCTTAATAAAGCAAGCTTCACAGGACTTTACAAATTCTTTCTTATGTCCTATCACCCCAGAACCCACTCTAGCTGGCAGAGGGCTGCACCACTCTCCCCGTTCTGCTTTCAGGCTTAAGTGGATTAGATCCAGGAAGCCAGGGGACTTAGGCTATGTCAGAATAGCTGGGAAGTGAGGGTCCATCACCATTTTTTGCTGAAGCTCCCCAAGTCCTTCCTTGAGGGCCTCCCATGTGATTGTGTCTGGCTTAGGTTGCCCCCACTCTGAGAGGTCTTACCTATCATTGACTAACTGGCCAAGCATTGGGGGCCAGAGATGGATGAAGCAGAAGCAGCGCTCCTGCCAGGGAGATAAGCTTTGTCTCCTTAGTGGCTCATAGTCCAAAGGTCACTCGCTCAGCCTTAGCCATGTAGGCGGTTACAACTCCTGAAACCAGGCAGAGCCGGTCCCAATGAATAACATTCTGGATATTCTAATTAAAAAAACAAATATGGCAATAATGTTAAAATATGATTATATTCTACTTAAGAAATATACTTATTAAAAATAGGGACACACACAAAAGTTTGAAAATCAAGGAATAGAAAAAATGTATAATGCAATTACTAAGCAAAAATAGAACTATTGATCCTGTACTAAATAAGATAAGTAAATACTAAGATCAAAGCATTATTAGAGACAAATAGGCACAACTATTTATAAGTCAAGGCAGTGGTTACTTTGAGGATGTTTATGTCTGGAAAGGGCAGAATACAATCTTCGTGTTCAGCCAGAAAGATTCCATCTCTTGATTTGATTATGTGAATATGTTCACTTTAGGGAAAATCCTAAAATTGCACATTTAATCATGTACTTTCCTGTATGCCTCATAGAATTTAATAGAATATTACTTAAAAGTAGGATTCCTCTCCTCAAAAATGATCTGAAGACACACACAAAAAAACTCCAACAGATATGTGGACCCCTAGGAAAGCAGGAGCAGACGAGGCATCGCTGGGATTCAACAGGCTGGAGTGGGACCCTCCTATGGAAAGTCAAGGGTATCATAAAGGGATTCCACAGAGAAAAAGAGAAAGAAAGAAAGAAAGTATCCAAGGTGGTGCTAACCAGAGATTATAATTCTACCAAACAAAAAGAACTGTGTTTTTTGTTTTTTCTCCCCTGACATCAACTGTTCAAGGGATAGAAAAGTAGGTTAAGAATAGGGAAGAGAGAAAGATGAAAAGGGAGTTTCATAAAATATGTCCCTCTCCACTGCTGAAGATTTCTAGCACAGAGAGAGAGAAAGTTTTAAAATGAATAGCAAGCATTAAAGTTAGTATTATATACTACATAGAATTTTTGAAATTACTGTGATGAGAATGTTCTAAAGCTGAAATGGGCAAGAAAATCTATGGCACCTACCCAAGATTTCATCCAGGGCCAGAAAAGCGTGATTGTGAAGAGCAATTTTGAAGAGTTGGCAGGAGAAAAAGAATATAATTGGTTTTTGCATTACACCATCTTCACTGCAGTTCACTCCATATTTTTTTTTATGTTTGAAAAGATAAGGTTGCACATGATGGGATGGGGAAAATGTAAATTAATGAATGAACATCATTTTACACATTTCAGACTAGCAAAATTTAAAGGCTGGTAAAATCCATTCTTTGTAAGGATGAAGGAAAATGAGAAGTCTTCCATGGTGTTAATAGGAAATGTCAATTGGTGAAATATTTTTGGAAGGTAATTCTGCATTTTTATACATTATATATGCAAGCCATTTCACTCTATACTTCCAGTACCAAAAATTTATCTAAACTTTCACCAGAGATTAAATAAGTTAGAGTACATACATTTAGGAAATATTATGGAGCCATTAAACAGAATAAGGAATGCTCAGATAGAGATGGTGATAGAAATAGAGATGGAAGCAAAGACAGAGATATGGGTTGATCCAGGCAAAAGCCTTAAAAATAAGTTCTGCTAATTTAAAACCAAGATAAAATGCTGGGTCAAGTCAAACAACATTTATAAAAGACCTATGGACAAGAATGATGGGGGGAGGACTGAATGTGAGAGTCGAGGTGGGCAGGACAGGGGAGAGTAATGGGGGGAAATGGGGACAACTGTAATGGAACAACAACAGAATTTAAAAAAAAAAAAAAACAAGACAACAATACAAGTTTTAAACAATACAAGAATGTACGCTCCATGAAATCAGACACTCTAAAAGAGTGTTTAAAACATTTAGACACTAAATAGAGAGTTGTTGTATGAATAATAAATATGTCCTGTTTATGTAAAAAAAATGGACAAAAGAACAGAGAATATTCAAATATTTCACTTTACACAGTTTAACAGTGTGTAGTGTTTTTAAATAAAAACTTTAATCATGTAGTACTCAAGTTGAAATAAAATATTTTGTTTTTCAAATTAAAAGTATGTGCTTCAGTCTTGGCCAGGTAGCTCAGCTGGTTGGAGTGTCATCAGATGCACCAGGGTTGGCGGTTTGATCCCTGGTCTGAGCACACACCAGAATCAGTAGAAAATGAATACATGGATGGGTGAAACAATGGGTAAATGTCTGTCTGTCTCTCTCTCTCTCTCTCTCCCTCCACCTGCTTTTCTCTCCCTTTTCCTCTTTCTCTACAATCAGTAAGTAAAATTTTAAAAATGTTTATGCTTTATGCATACTAGTTCTGACATTCTCCTGCTTACTCACCTTGCTATTCACCTACTAATTTACTAACATCTCTGGACATCTGTAAAACCAAGATAATAAAACACAGCCAATGGGATGTTTTAAGAATAAACGATATGCCTAATGCATTGTACAAAGTCATTAAATGTTAGTGGGACGATATTTGTCACTCTCTTCACCTCCACTGTAACCCAATTTCTTAAGCTGATCCTTTTTAAATCTATGTTTCTCAAAAGTAGAACTCCATCTACGTCTGACATAACCAGCTATGTCATCACTTTAAAATAGTCTCCTGTTTGTAAGAACTATTTATTACAAGCCTAATTTGTAAAGCAAAAACAAAATACAAAAAGACTTACATACCTTCTACTCCCCTCAAGCCACACAACAAAATATATTACAGAGAGATCAAAGGCTAAATTTAAATAATTTAATAACAAAGAATAAGATATAGGCAATATTAATATAAACTCTAGGTGTAAATACTTTTTAAGTTAACCACAATCAGTTCAATAACAAAGCATTTAACAGATTTTACTATATAATTTTTTTAAATTGTTCATATTAATGACATAAGCAAAATTTAAATCAAACAGTGGACATAAAATATTTTCAACAAAGATGGTAAACACAAATACAATTCTTTTTTTTATTTTTTAAATATTTTTTTAAGATTGTATTTATTTATCTTTAGAGGGGAAGGGTTAGGGAGAGAAATATCAATGTATGGCTGCCTCTTGTGTGTCCCTGCTGGGAACTGGCCTGCATCCCAGGCACGTGCCCCGACTGGGAATCAAACTGTGATCCTTTGGTTTGCAGGCCCGCGCTCAATCCACTGAGCTACACAAGCCAGGGCACAATTCACTAATTTTAAAAAAAATATTCCTATTTACCCGTTATAAAACATAAAAAAACTTTTTGAAGATATTTGTACAAAAGACAATATAAATACTACAGTCCCCAAATTCAGTCTGATAGTTAATTTTTTGAAGTGTAAAATACTTTTAGCATTAAAAATTCACATACCCTATTTTCCCAATGAAATTAGCCAATATATTAAAATGAAAATATTCAATGTAACATCATTATTAATTCTGTGTATTTTGTTACAATCTTTCAGATAAAAATTTGGCAATGGGTGTCAAAACTTTTACAAATAGCTATAATTGTGATTGTACCATTTCACCTTTAACATTTTATTCTAAAGGAAACCTCTTAAGGTCATCAAAATATTCATACACATACAAAAATATTTTGAGGTATTATTGATAATAGTTAAAACCATAGATAGAGCTTACATTTCAATCATTAGTAGAAGTGACAAATTAATACTAAAAAGCTATTTTTAAAGATGTGGCAAATACAACATAACATTAAAAAATAAAAAGATCACAATGTAGAATGCATAGTGTAACTCAAATACCTATTAAAAATACAGATATCTATTATATATGAATCAAAATATTTATTTTTATTAATGTTTTAGGACTAAGACTGAGTGACCCCTATTTGGAAGCTATAGCCCAGAATGAAAAAGCATGAACTTCGGAGATAGATTTTATGAACCTTGCATCCAAGTTCTGGTTCTTTGAGAAACTTACTTAACATTTCTAAATATTAATTTCATCAATTTTAAACTTAAAAATACATAAATATGTAATTTGTAATTTTTAGGGCATTTGTGAACTGAAATATGTTAAAGAATCTAGTCTAATTCCTGGCACATGAAAGGCTCTAAATAAATGTTAAAACTTTTGCTTTCTTTATCAATTTTTATATGATCCTCATTTCCTTTTGGGAATTAGAAAACTTTCTGAATGCTAATTAGCCTACTTCTCTCTGTCTTCTAGTGTGGCTAACCTAAAGCACAAAACAATTCTATGCTCTGACTGCACTAGTATTAGTTAACAGTCCAGTGAGGAAAAAAGCCACAGAAGCCAATCTGTATTATTGCTTGTACATTGACTAAATCTATTAACTCTCTGGAAATACATAATTTAAAAGACTTTGCTTTAAGTTTCTACCCTGCAAGCCTGGAACAAATAACATGGAACAAAGAACACCATTCTATTTCACCTCACCAAACATAGTAGAGAATCAGGACCTATGTATTCATAAATACCCATGAAATTAAATGGGTCTACAGATATGAAATGCCAGGCATTTATAGCCAATAATGGGAAATATTTCAAAGGCAAGGGTATTTCTGTATGTTATATAATAAAGCAAGCAGGAAGCCACTTAGTCAACTGTCTCAGTCAGAATTTAATCAGGAGACAGAAACCATACAGTAATTTAATCAAAGAAAATTAAATATAAACATTACTACCTTTAAAAAGTGAGTAGCACAGCAAAGGATTTTCAAGTAATTATACATACACACACACACATATGTGAATAGCATACATAAGGAGAATCTCCAAGTTGGGGCACACACCCCTCCCCACTGAAATGCAATTAGGGCTTGATATACAGATGGTGAAGTTCACTAAGTTGCTGCGTTCTCAGAGCTTGAAATGCCAGGGGAAGTTCTTCATAGGGAGAGACTGAACCTCAGAACTTGCTGCAAAGGTATCAAAAGGAATGATGGGGGAAACTGCTTGCTAATGGGCACTGATGGTCACTATGTTCAGCAAAACCCATGTCTTAGAGAAACCACCTGCAGTACAGAAGCCTAACTCTGTTAAATTCTCTCACAGTTCAAGAACCTGGGATAGAAAAACTGTGCACACTTCAGGAGACTACGAGAGCAGCACTTCAGAGCCTCTTTTTGCCCCAGTGTTCTTCCAGTGCCTTCTACTGTCGTGCTCTCTCATAGTCACTAACAACACCACCAAATTTATAGGACCCATCTCCATTATCACAGAGTAAATAATGAAGTTGAATTGGGAACTGAGACAACAAAATCATAACTATCACAGTTCAGAACTTGGCTTCTCAGCTTTCATGTTCACCTATTTGTGCTTTTTTTTACAATAAAAAAAAAAAACAATTCTATATTTTCACCTAACAAGATTTTTTTTCACATATAAGAAAGTTCTCGCTTACCCAGCAGTCATTATATCAATTACTGGCTTAGTATTCTGTTACCTAAAAACTAAATTTTAAAAATTAACTTCCAAAAGCTTCTTTAAGATATAAAAATAAAGAATGCCCTGGCCAGTGTAGCTCATTTGGTTGGACATCATCCTGCAAACCAAGAGGTCACGGGTTTGATTCCCAGTCAGGGTACGTGTGGGTTCCATCCCCTGCTGGAGCACATATAAGGGGCAACCAATTGATGTTTCTCTTTCATATCAATGTTTCCCTCCCTCCTTTTCTCTCTCCCTTCCCCTCTCTCTCAACCATCTCTCCCCTTCTCTCTCTCTAATAACAATAAGAAAAAATGTCCTCAGGTGAGGATAGAATAAAATAATAATTAAAAAATAAAAAATAAAAATTAGGAGGAAGTAAAAAATATTAGTATGTAACAATAAACACATAAATAGAACAAGCAAAAATACCGATACAAGGCTGCTACACTCATCTCTGTAACTGGTCACAAGGAAGTAATTGATAAATATTGCTTCATTCTTCCACTCTCCATTTCATATTTATGCTGTCCTCAGCCAGAGCCTCTGCTGGTCAGGGTCTTTACCTGGTGGGGTAATGCAAAACTTCTTTTTCTGAAAGGTCTGAGTTTTCAATCATGCTGCTTCTTTTTTTAAACTGTAATTTCTCATTAGCCTTTATCTTTAGGCATGGTAGTACTAGAAAACAGGTTAGACGACCCTCTTGAGTTTCAGATTTAGTCCTGCTTACCCCTCTCATGTGGCAACAGCCCATTTCCTGTTAGTAATTGGGATAAACCATTCCAACAGGTAGAATAACCCTTTTTTGTCTGTTGATTCAATCGCATAAAGAGCCCAAACTGGCCATGTAGCAGTCTCATCTTCCTATTCAGTGGAACCAATCCTGTGTCCCATAGATGAAACATGTTCAAGTTAGAGACTAAGATTTCCAAACCAGCAGAATTCGAGGATGTCAGGACCAAAATCAAATATTATGTAAGAGGATTATTGCGTACAACAGTGAGAAAACTCATTGTAGTGTTCATTTTTTTATTTCTAGGTTGAAGTCTTCTCACTATGGCATAGATAGCATCTTATAATGGTCTGTTTTTCCAAGTATATACTCCACAAATCAGAATCTTATCCTCTCCAGGTGCCCCCTATCTGGCACTGCATCTGAGTCTTCAGCAAGCAATTCTATATACCTATTAACTGTGTAACTTCTGGTTGATGAAGCATGTGGAAAGTTCAGTTCATTCCATCAGCATAAGCTATTGCTACAATTCCTTTGCTGTAAAATCAGTTCTTTGACAAGAAACACCACTATAGAAAATGGCATAACAATGGATAACATGTTCTCTGGCTCCATGGATAGTGGTGCTCTCAAAAGAATTATAGGAAGGAGAGGAAAACTCATACCCAAACTGTGCATCTATAGTACTGAGAACAAATCTCTGTTCCTTCCATGATGATCTCCCAATGTAACTAAACTTCTTCCCCATAGCTGGCTGCCCCACTTGAGAAATGGTGCCATATTGCAGACTCAGTGTTCATCTCCATCACTGATACATTACATACTAAAGCAGTACATTAGCCATGTCATCACTGGTAAGAAAAATGTACACGTTCATAAGCCATGTGTAATTGACCCCTACCACCATGATGACTTCATTCATGAGCCCATTGATCAAGCACTGGAGAATGCAATGGAAAATGTTATCCACTGAAAATATCATTCTGTCCACCTGATTGAACTTCTCCTCCTCACTGGATGAACTTTCATCACCATTCACATGGATCACAAATATCTTCACAATCTGTGCCCATTCTGAAAGGTCCATCCACCACTTCCCTGGTCTTTCTCATTGCCAATTATCACGCTCTGTTTCTTTCAAGTTCCTGACCATCCCATCCAAACCATTAACAATTATTCATAAATTAGTGAATACACCTACCTCTACCTATCCTTTATTAGAGACATAGTGGACAACTATATGTATCATTTGAAGTTTTTCCACTGGAAGAAATTTCATTTAATAGAGTCATTCAGAGAGCACCCATAAGAGGAGTTATGGTACTGTAGCTGTCCACTTTTGAGTGACACCAGTATATGAAAACCATGCATATCTTTAAGATCTGCCTGAGTTCAATCTCTTATAGTCCATTTTCATTTACTATACAGTGGTGAGCAAAAGTAGGTTTACAATTGTATGTATGGAAAAAGACATGCAGGTTATGATTATTACAGTAGCTTTATTAACTCAAAAGAATGCCACAATGGCACAGTGCACTTAGGTACAACCTTGTAAGTGCTCAAACTGCTGGCCTTCATTACTTACAAATTTTCATAGTCTTTGAAAATCAATAAACAAACCTGAATTACAGTGACCTGTTTGGGTTAGGCCTACTGCCTCCTGAGGTGGTTGAATTTAAACCTGCTTTTTCCCACCCTTGTCTATTACTGCTAATCATCCCCAAATTTATGGATAAATGTGTCACACAACACCCAGCATGTGATGGAAAGCTCAAGCTACATGGCAACCTGATGTTCTGCGGTTGTGAATTCAATCCCTTTCAAGTCCCAGTATTAATCCAGTAGATCTTTTTCAAAACATCATAGATTTTTTTCCAAAACCTTAATGCTGTAAGCTATGATTCTCCTATTTGCCATAAATATTTCAAATATCTTTGTATCTGTTAATCCCTTAGATTGAAATACTAGTGTGGCATTTAATACAGCCTGAAGTTGCTGCAGAGAAATTCTTCTTTTCAGACTGTGACTTAAGCTTGAAGTTAAAGGACTTGACCACATTTTTTTATTTCTGTACATACTCAAGAACATGCAAAAGGATCCATCATACACCATAATTCTCAGAGATATCATTTCTGCAATAATGGTCATACTTGGCACATCACCCAAAAACACACAAAAAATAGCATTTCAGTGTCTTTATTTTATCCTGATAGGTAAAATCTTTAGTATTAAACTAAAATTGGAACCATTGATATAATACTAATTATATATATGTATGTATGTATACATATACATATATATTAAATTTTTATTGTTGTTCAGGTATAGTTGTCTCCATTTTTACCTCACCATGCTCCCCTGCCACACATATCCCCACCTCCAACCTTCAAACCTACCCACCTCCTTTGACTTTGTCCATGTGTCCTTCATACATGTTCCTTAATATCCCCCTCTATTATCACATATTATCCCTCTCCATGCTCCTTTGTTGTTACTGTCTGATTGTTCTTTACTTCAATGTCTCTGGTTATATTTTGCTTACTTGTTTTGTTGATTAGGTTCCACTTATCACATGGTATGTTTCTTTCACTACCTTTCTTATTTC
Organism: Carollia perspicillata; assembly: GCA_004027735.1. Classification (NCBI taxonomy): domain Eukaryota; kingdom Metazoa; phylum Chordata; class Mammalia; order Chiroptera; family Phyllostomidae; genus Carollia; species Carollia perspicillata. The sequence goes on from PVKM010009396.1 coordinate 27,512, forward strand.
ACTTAGCATAATGCTCTCCAGATCCATCCATGCTGTTGCAAAGGGCAGGAGCTCCTTCTTTCTTTCTGCTGCATAACATTCCATTGTGCAAATGTACCACAGTTTTTTGATCCACTTATTTACTGATGGGCACTTAGATTGCTTCCAGCATTTGGCTATTGTGAATTGTGCTGCTATGAACATGGAGGTGAATAAGTTCTTTAGAATTGGTGTTTCAGGATTCTTAGGGTATAATCACAACAGTGGCATTGCTGGGTCAAAAGGTAGTTCCAATTTTAGTTTTCTGAGGAAATTCCATACTCTTTTCCTCAGTGGCTTTGCCAGTCTGCATTCCCACCAACATTGCACAAGGGTTCCCTTTTCTCCACAACCTCACCAGCACTTGTTGTTTATTGATTTGTTTATGATGGCCATTCTCACTGGTGTAAAAAGATATTTCATTGTGGTTTTAATTTTCATCTCTCTGATGGCTAGTGATGCTGAGCATCTTTTCATATGTCTCTGGGTATTCTTTGTGTCCTCCTTGGAAAAATTTCTGTTCAACTCCTTTGCCCATTTTTTAATTCAGGTGTTTGTCTTCCTGGAGTGGAGTTGTGTGAGTTCTTTATATATTTTGGAGATCAACCCCTTGTCTGTGATATCATTTGCAAATATGTTTCCCATACGGTTGGTTCCCTGTTCATTTTGTTGATGTTTTCTTTAGCCCTGGAGAAGCTTATTATTTTGATGAACTCCTATTTGTTTATTCTTTCCACTTGCTCTAGGGAATGTATCAGTGAAAAATTGCTGCATGGAATATCTGAGATTTTCTTACCTATATTCTGCTCTAGGACTTTTATGAACTCTAGGACTTTTATGGTGTCAAGACTTATATTAAAGTCTTTTATCCACCTTGAATTTATTTTGTATATGCTGTAATTTGCTTTCATTTTTTTTTTTTTTGCATGTAGCTGTCCAGCTCTCCCAAAACCATTTGTTTATGAGGCTACTTTTATTCTATTTTATGTTTCTGTTCCCTTTGTCAAGTATTAATTGCCATGAAGACTTAGTTGTACTTCTGGGCTCTTTATCTGTTCCATTGGTCTGTATGTCTGTTCCTGTACCAGTATCATACTCTTTGATTACAGTGGCCTTGCAATATAGTTTGATATCAGGTATTGTGATCCTTCCTAGTTTGTTCTTCTTTCTCAAAATTACTGTGGCTATTCAGAGATGTTTAGGTTCCATATAAATTTTTGAGATATTTGTTCTATATCTGTGAAATATGTCATTGGTATTTTAATATGGAATTTGTAATTCAATTGGATTGTATTGAATATATAAATTAATTCAGGTAACATGGACATTTTGATGATGTTGATTCTTCTGGATTAGAAGAATCAACATCATCAAAATGGAAGAACAGAGTATATGTTTCCATTTATTTGTGTCTTCCTTAATTTCTTTCTTCAGTGTTGTGTAGTTTTCTGAGTAAAGATCTTTCACCTCCTTGGTTTGGTTTACTCCAAGGTACTTTATTTTTCTTGTTGCTATAGCAAATAGAATTTTTTTAAAAATTTCTTATTCTGATCTTTCACTGTTGCTATACAAAAATGCCTTTGATTTATGAAGACTGACTCTGATCCCTGCTATTTCACCAAATTCCCTTATTATGTCGAATATTTTTTTGGTGGAGTCTATAGGGTTTCCTATGTACACTATTATGTCATCTGCGAACTGTGACAGTTTTACTTCCTCCTTTCCAATTTAGATGCCTTTTATTTCTCTTATCTGATTGCTGTGGCTATGCCTTCCGATACTATATTGAATAGAAGTGGTAAAAGCACTCATCCTTATCTTGTTCCTGATCTTATTGGGAAAGCTTTTAGTTTTTGCCTTTTGAGTATGATGTTGGCTCTTATATATGTCCTTTATCGTGGTGATGAATGCTCACTCTACTCCCACTTTGCTGAGTGTTTTTATCAGAAGAACCATAAATGGGTGCTGTAACTTATCAAATGCTTTTTCTGCATCTACTGATATGATCATGTGATTTTTGTCTTTCATTTTGTTTCTGTGATGTACTATGTTTATTGATTTGTGAATGTTGTGCCATCCTTGAATCCCTGGCATGCATCCCACTTGATCATATTGTATGATCTTTTTAATGGATTGCTGGATGTGGTTTGCTAATATTTTGTTGAGGGTTTTAGCATCCATGTTCACCAGCAATATTGGCCTATACTTTTCTTTCTTTGTTGTATCTTTATCTGGTTTTCTAATTAGGATGATGTTGGCCTCATAAAAAGTATTTGGGAATCTTCCATCTTCTTGAATTTTTGGAATAGTCTGAGAAGGATAGGAGTTAGCTCTTCCTTAAATGCTTTGTAGAATTCTCCTGTGAAACCATCTGGTCCAGGGCTTTTGTGTGCTGGGAGTTTTTTTTTATTACTACTTCAATTTTACCAGCTGCTATTGGTTTGTTCAGGCTTTCTGCTTTTTCTTCATTCAGTTTTGGAAGATTATATTTTTCTAGAAGTTTGTCCATTTCACCATGGTTTTCCAATTTCTTGGCATATAGTTGTTCATAGTAATTTCTTACAATCCTTTGTATCTCTGTGTTATCAGTTGTAATCTCTCCTCTTTCACTTCTGATTTTGTTTTTTTGGGTCATCTCTTTCTTTTTTTCTTGATGAGTGGGCTTAAAGGCTTGTCAATTATTCCTTATCAATTTTGTTTATCTTTACAAAGAACCAGTTTCTGGATTAATTGATCATTTGAATTATTGTTTTAGTCTCTATGTTGTTTAACTCTGCTCTGATCTCAGTTATTTCCTTCCTTCTACTTGCTCTGAACCATCTTTGTTTTTGTTCCTTGAGTTCTTGTAGGTGTAGGGTTAGGCTGTTTATTTGAAATGCTTCTATCCTTTGGGGGTAGGCCTGTATGGATATGACCTTCCTTCTCAGGACTGCCTTTGCTGTATTCTGTAAGTTTTGGAGTGTATTATGTTCATTTTCATTTGTTTCCAGAATTTTTTTTATTTCTTTCTTGATCTCATTATTAATCTATTCATTGTTTAATAGCATATTATTCAGTCTCTTTGGGTTCGAGTGTCTTTGAATTTCTTCCTTGAGATTGGTGTCAAGTTTCAGGCCTTTGTGGTCTGAGAAAATGGTTGGTATGATTTCAATTTTCTTGACTTTGTTGAGGCTTGTTTTGTGTCCTATTCATGGTTTGTCTTTGAAAATGATCCATGTGCATTGGAAAGGAGTGCATATTTTGCATCTTTGGGATGAAAGATTCTGTATATATCAGTTAAGTCTATTTGATCTAGTGTGTTGTTCAGTTCCACAGTATCCTTATTGATATTTTGTTTGCAAGATCTATGTATTGTTGACAGTGGGGTGTTAAAATTTCCTAGTGTAAGTGTGTTGCTGTCTACATTTTTCTTGAAGTCCTCCAAGATTTTCCTTATATATTTGGGTGTTCCTATGTTGGGTGCACATAAGTTTACAATAGTTATGTCCTCATGATGGATTCTTTCCTTGAGTGTTATGAGGTATCCTTCTATGTCTTTATTTATGGTCTTTGTTTTGAAGTCTCTTTTGCCTGACATAAGTATTGCTACCCCCCTTTTTTCGAATCCATTTGTATGGAATGTTATTTTCCAACCCTTTACTTTTGGTCTGTGTAGGTCTTTTGTTCTGGGGTGGGACTTTTGTAGGCAACATATTTTTAGTGTCATGTTTTCTTTTTCATTCAGCTACCCTATGTCTTTTGGCTGGAACATTTAATCCATTTACATTTAAGGTTATTATTGATAGGTACGTATTCATTGCCATTTTTACATGCCCCCCCTTTTTATGTTCCCTTTGTACCTATGTTCCATTCTCTCTCACTCTTTTTATTTATCTTCTTAAAGCAGTTCCTTAAGCATATCTTGCAGTGCTGGTTTGGAGGAGGTATATTCTTTCAGCTTTCTTTGGTCTGGGAAACTCCGTATTTCACTTCCCATTTTAAATGTGAACCGTGCTGGGTAGAGTAGTCTTGGTTGCAGGCCTTTGCTTTCATCATTTGGAATATTTCTTGCCAGAAATTTTTTGCCATATTTTTGGCTTGTAGTGTTCTCTTGAGAAGTAATCTGCCAGCCTTATTGGAGCTCTCTTGTATGCTACTACTTGTTTATCCTTTCTGCTTTTAAGATTCTCTCTTTGTCTTTGAATTTTGGCATTTTAATGATGATATGTCTTATAGTGGGCTTCTTTGGGTTCATCTTGATTGGGACCCTCTGTGCTTCCTGGACTTGTGTGACATTTTCTCTCATCACTTCAAGAAGTTTTCCATTAATATTTTTTCAAACAAGTTTTCTATCCCTTGCTCCTCTTCTTCTCCTTCTGGTATCCCTATTATATGGATATTATTACATTTCATGTTGTCTTGCAGTTCCCTTAACCATTCTCTGTTCTTTTTTAGTCTTTTTTCCTTTTATTGCTCTTTCTGGGAGTTTTGTTCTACCTTGTCCTCTAGCTTGCTTATTCAGTTTTCTGCTCCATTAAGCCTGCTTTTGATTCTTTCTAATGTGTTCTTCAATTCCAAAATTGTGTCTTCATTTCCTCCTGACTTGTTAATAGTTTCTATGTCCTTTTTCATGCTCATGTAGTTCTCAGTAAGTTCCTTGTAGCTTCCCTGTAGTTTTTGTAGTTCTCTCTGAGTTCTTTGAGCTTCCTCATAACCATTGTTTGGAACTCAATATCTGATAGTTTACTTTCCTCTATACTATTTTGTACTCTTTCTTATAATTCTTCTTTTCCTTCTGATTGGGAGTATTTCTTTGTTTTCCCATTTTTGGGGAGATTCTTCTTGTTTACTTATGCTTCTTAAATTGATCTATTTTGATTCCCTGTCTTTGTGGTGTGTACTTCTATGAAAGGAAACCTCTATGACTCACTGGTACAGTCTCTTTGATCTCCTGAACTTCAAATTTTGAGGATACAGTTTATGTCATTTATGTTGGCTCTCTGGATGTAATTGGGTTTTGATTATTGTTGGGTGATTCTTTGGTAGGTCCTTCACTCCAGCTGGTTGACTGAGGGTCACTACACTCATGATGTCTTGATTGCTGTTGTTCAGGTGCTTCCAGAACAAAACCACAAAGCCCAGGAAACAAACCCATACCCACCCACAAAAATAACTCCTTTCTGCTGGCAATCCCACCAAATAAACCACGTTAATAAGGGTGTCAAGAGATTAAGACTATTATAAGAAAGAATAGGAAATATGAGGTGACCTACTGAAAGAAAAATGATTTCGAGATGGTGGAGGAGGAGTAGAGAATCTAATGAGTTGGGAACCAGACCAATGCAAAGAGAGGGAGTAAAATTTACATCATGAATGAAAAAGGGAATGAAGAAGGTGGAATGGAGTAAGAAGGGAAGCATATAGTATTAGGTTTAAACATAAATTTATAAAAATAAAGTGAGAGAGAGAAAGAAAAAGGAAAAAAGTAGATAAGTAAAAAAAAATGAGGAACTAAATTGTAGAAAAAGCACCACCATAGCACTAACAACAACAAATGAGCTAAATTAATATAGGTGGGATGAAAATAAGAGGGAGAATGAAAGAAAGGAAAGCTTAAGAAATGTCTAGAGAAAAGAGAGTGATTTAGAGATGATGGAGGGAGAGGGAATACTAAGAGTGAGGAATGAAAACCAGGCTAAGACAGGGAAAAGTTAAAAACTGAGACAGACAGAAGGAGGAAAAAGAAAATAAAGGGCACAGTGAAAGAGAGGAAAAAAGAAAGAAACAGGTGAAGAGAGGGCAAAATTAAAGTTTGAGGTGTAAAAAAGAGTAGGAGAGGGGAATAGTAAATTTTGAGATTTGAAATATAAAATTATTAAAGATCTCAATATAAAATTTTAAAAAATGCAACAATAACTACCCAATCCACAACCAATGAGAGAGAAGGTACAGGTATTTAAGGAACAAGAAAATGAATGTGAGATGCCCATTGACAAGTAAATTTGTTTTGAGAGGATGGACAGGGGAGAAATACTAAGAGTGCAGAATGGAAACAAGTTGTAGCAAAAGAGGAGACAAAATTTTAAATAAAAATAAATAAATACATAAAAATATGTAAAAGTGTTATAAAAATAAACAATTATTTATATTATGAAAAAATAAAATAAAATAAAAACTATTATCATTGAAAAAAGAAAATAATAAGAGGAAAGAAGGTAAAATGAGGTAAGTGAAGGGAGAGGCAGAATATGTGGGTTGAAATAAACTATAGTATAAAATCTAGTTACTTCATACGCACAAACTTGAAGGACAAGAAATGAATGTTAAAAAGCTATGTAGGAAAGAATGATATCACAAATTGTGGAAAAGACCACAGTGGATTTTGTCTCGGTAGCATCTAGTATTTGTCACTGTTTTTTCTTTCTGGGCCCACCTCTAGTGATGTCAGATGGTGCCCCAGTCTGGCCTCAGGCAGCCTGTTCGAGACTACCAATGCTCTACTGTCTTTGGCCGACTCCTTCAGTTGTTAATCTAGTCATTCTGCACTCAGCTGTCAGGCTTAAGCACAACAGGATGGGGCAGGGTCCTTTCTGGGGTCTGGGCTATTATTTTCTCTCAGGCTGCTGCCAGTCAGAAGGTAGTAGACTGGTTGAGCATGGTGGCTGCTGCAGTATGGTGGATGACTCAGCACTGGAATCTTGGAAGCTACTCTTTCAGTTCTCTCCCCAACACCTCTCTTCCCAGACTCTCCTCAAGTGTTCCTAGTCCACTCTGTCCCCCAACCTCTTTGCCAGATCCCAGGGTAAGTGGCTGCAAGTGAAAATTTATGTGTTGGCCCTTTAAAGAGTTCTTTTTGTCCCTAGCTGTCAGTCTCTGACAGAGAGCAACCCTGTTTCTTTCCACAGCTGGATATTATCTGCGTACTTTGGGGGCTTTGGTGCTCTAGGCTGGGGATCCAGCTTAGGGTTTAGACCCCCCACTTCTAAAGGGGATCCAACCACCCACTTAAACATCATTCCAGCACTTCATCTGCTGCCAATGGGCCCCAGCCAGCCCTCTCATGTCTCAACTGCACTCCTTACCAGTCATGTTGTGCTGAAGCAGATTCTTCTGTCTGTCCCTGCTTGTAAGACTTCTATCTTGCTATTGTTCAGTCGTTTGTTCCAGATGATTTCTCCACAACTTAGTTGTGATTCCAGATCAGTCCTGGGGGGAGGTTAGTGCAACTGACACTCACTCCTCCACAATCTTGGATCTCTTCTACTGGAAATTGCTTAATAACTATTTTTGGTATATAAAATAAATGCTTTTCACAATAATTATTAATTCTTGCAGCATTTTATTCTGGCAGTGTCATTTTTTCCTTAGATATAGAATTTCCCCATGAAAGTATCTGGGCCTGGTATATTCTTTTTGAAGGGATATTAATTATTGATTCGCTTTCTTTGATTATCACTATTCAGATCATCTACTCCATCTAGGAAGTTTTGATGGGTTGTACCTTTGAAGGAATTGGCCCATTTCATCTTAAGTATCAAATTCTTGGGCATAGATTTTTAAATAATATTCCTTTACTTTACTTTTAATGTCCATGTGTTAACAGTAATTGTCCCACTTTCTTTTCTGACAGTAGTAACTTACGTCTTCTCTCTTTGGTTAACCTGGCTACAGGTTAATCGATTTTACAGATTTTTCTTAAAGAACCAACTTTTGTTTTTGTAAATTTTCTCTATTAATTTCCTGTTATCAATTTCATTGATTTCTGCTCCATTTTTTACAATTTCTTATATTCTATTTGCTTTGGGTTTATACTGTACTTCTTTCTCTAACTTTTTCAGGTGGAAGCTTAGATTATTATTTTTACATCTTTCTTCTTTGCTAACATGTACAGTCAATGCAATAAATTTCTTCTAAGCATTGCTGCTGTTGCAGCCTACAAATTTTGATAGTTTTCATTTTCATCTAAAATATTTTCAATTTTTTTTTCTTTTGAGCCATATGCCAATTTACAATGTGTTGTTTAATCTTTAAATGTTTGGGGATTTTATAGCCATCCTGTTAAAATTCTAGTTTAAGTCCATTGTGATTTGAGAACATAATTTATATGATTTCTATCCTTTTAAACTTCTTTAGGTCTGTTTTATGACACAGAATGTGGTCTATTTTGGTGAATATTCCATGTGAGCTTGAGAAAAATGTATATTCTGCTGTTGTTGGGTGAAGTATTTGATAAATGCCAGTTAGAACTAATTAATTGACATTACTGTTAATTTTAACATCCTCACTGAGTTCTGCCTGCTGAATCTGTCAAGTACTGAATCTGTCAAGTACTGAATATGTCAAGAGACTGAGGGTGTCTCTTCCTCTTCTTGTGACACCAGCCACCCTGCTTCAGCATGACCTCATCTGAATTGATCACATCTGTAATGATCCATTTCTAAATGCAGTCACATTCTCAGGATATGGTGTGAGAACCTCAACATAGCTTTCTTTAGAAAAAAAATTGTGGATTAGGACTCAACCCATAAAAGCATAATTTACAAACTATCCTCACTTAGTGGGTGGTGGGTCATGGAGCCTGGTGTTTAAAGCAGAGGCCTAGCTCCAGAGAGAGCAGCTTCAAATTCCAGCCTTCTTACCAGCCATGAGGCCCAGGGCTGATACCAGCCTCTTCCTGTGCCAAAGTGGGAACAAACATGAGTACCAACCAGGTCATTACAGAAATAAAACACCCCATAAAGTGTCCAGCATGGTGCATGGTTCAGGGTCCATAGATGTTTAAATGAACTGTATAGAGCAGCCCAATGTGGACAAGTGTATGGCCAGCTGTTGAACACAGACTCCACTGTACCGGGAGGACACATGTGCTGAGCCAGCACTCATAGTGACAACTACCCAAATGCCCGGTAATGGGAAGGGTGACTTGGAAATCTACCATCTTGTAAAAGGAACTGTTTTCCTTTAAACACTTTTCCCCTACACATGGAGGAAGTTACACTTCAAGGCTGAGAGGACTGTGGTGAGGTAAAGACTTGGGGTGGGAAGTTAGCAGTGCATTCCAGGCTGCAGAGCCCATCAGACTACATGTCAGTGTGGCTGGAGCATGGAGGGAGGAGAGTGAGGAGTGAGGCTGCTGCAGATGCAACAAACATGTCAAGAACCTCAGCTGCCTGTTGAGGAGTTTGGACCTTGCTGAGTGAACACACAGAGGCTTTGAAAGGTCTTTGGTAGAGGAACAAAGGAGCAACACTAGAGGCTGACCCGTTAGGAACTGCAGTGATCACTGCAGCAACCACCACAAGAGGTACCTTGCAGTGGCTCTGACCTATGGTGGTGGTAGTGGGGTGAGATTCAGCAAGTGATATTGGCAGGACTTGCCCAGTGCTGGATGCCCTGAAGGGTCAACTGCTCTGTCCTGGGGGCAAGCACCCAGTCCAAAATTTGTGGCATGTAATCAGCCCCAGCAAAGCCCCCT